>CM023481.1:108721453-108862348 GCA_013339685.2 Hyalomma asiaticum | reverse complement strand
CCTATGTTCTCAGGGATGTTGTTTCTTCGTGGATGTGTAGCACAGTAGGATTTTATATTTTCCTCGAGTTACGATTGTGATGTGGCGAATGGCGTCGCACTCTGTAACTAGCGCGGCACAGCCTGTTTATACTGGAATACATTAACAGAAAATTTAAAAGTCCAGCACTCTGGGACAAATTTGTACGGAGCCTCTGCAGCCGCCACAAGCAGCAGCTTCAGAATGGTCATGCATACAGGTGCGTGGTCGTTGTGCACACAGGCAAAAAGTTGGCAGTTACACGCAAGACTGCTTACCTGGTGAAATTCGAGTGCACCTTTAGTCAGTCACATGGCCGCGACGTGTCACGTACAATCAGGCACGTACTAGGTATACATTTGGTAAACCACACTTTAGATACGTAGCGGACAAGTGGTAGCGTGCTTGTCTGTTTAACACCCAGAAGACATGGGTTCGATTCCTACCCAAAGCGCGAAACTTTCTCTTGAAGACCATGAATCTCATAGTGTTTGCAGAAGTCTCTGTAAGACATAAATTGGGGCTCTGTTTTCGTATTAAGACGCCATCATTTTTTCACCGTGATATCATGTGGCGATGTTATCACTCGCTCCTATGAATTTTGGTATCACTCGGGCTCACTGGTGATTTCCAGATTCATGTAGCCATACGCATCAAGTATACTTGCGTGCACGATCACCAGGACTGCCAACCAACACCATTACGCAATCTGTGACGACCCATTAGTGCCTCTACGGCGGTAAACTGGATTGGCTCATACAGTTAATTCGCGTCGATGCTGGGCAGCCTCCTTACGCGGGCCCCGAGGCAGTATCTTTCACTGGGACGGCCGTTCCTACGTCTAAAGCTCGTTAAGGCTATCACCAGGAACGTCCTAAGTCGCCCCGGCACAGAGAGTTAGATCCAGCACAAAGAGGTCTGTTACGCGTATTGCCCGCGTAACGATCAATGGCTGCCCACACGAAATCCAGGAGCGAACAGATCAACGAACCGTATACCGAAATGTTTGCCGCGATGAAGAAAGAAATCGGCCGAAAGGAACGGGAGGGCGGGGATGGAAGTGAGCAAGTTGAGGGAGAGGTTAATGTCGCCCTTTCGGTTGCTTTCGCCACTCTGCAGCCACTTGGTGCGTCGAAAGGTCATTGGCGGCCTACGAATCTTGCTCCTCACGGTCTGACGAGGCTTACCTCCTTCTCGCTCCGTTTAGCTCCTTTCAGTACAATAGAAAAAACATTTCATGAATTGGTAATCTGAACTAGGACCGAAGGGCTAATTCAGAACATCTTTTTTTTCGTTTGCGTATGATATATTTTCCATTGGTAAGCCCCTTCGCCAAATATATGTATGCCGAGGAGCAGGAACGGCTGGAATTTTTTTTTTATGAACACCCTCATCATACGAGCTGCAGGTGAATACGGGACGAAGTGTAAACGTGACGATGGTTTCGTCCTTCTAAGGACCAGACTTGGGCGAGTAAGTGTAAGTGGTTGTTTATTTGAGGAAATATACAGAAACGAAGGGAAGGAAAAGGACTGATTTTACTCGTGGCCGCGCACTAAATTTTTAGCTCTGAGCAGCTGATGATTTCGGAACGATGGTCATTATTGAAGGAGAAAGGAGTAAACGAAAGAGAAAGCATTAAGTGGGGGGGGGGGGTAATGGTGTTGGTTGGCATAGGTGTTCTAACAATTGCACACGTACACAGAAGGACGTAACGTCTTGTATAGTTCATTTACGATGGGACTCACGAGTTTGTAATCCGGCCTCGCCCACCGGCAGTGTTACATCACTGAGGGCAGCAGCCAATCAGCGAGGCAGGAGGGATCGTGTCTTCCTTCCGCTGGTCTCCTGTCACTTGAGGCAGACGTCTTTGCGCCAAATACGAAGTGATCTTGAAAGTTATAGATTTGAGGGAGGATATGAACAATATATACGTTATGGAACGCGTGTATTAGCTGCTCTTTCACTTGATGTTCCTCGTCCTACGTTTATGGCTGGCTCAAATAACGGGTAGCTTATGTGTATCGCACGGCATGTCTGCGCCATGTGTGGTATGCAGACACCGCGAGGCTATAAACCGTTCACGTAGCTAGTTTTATCTTGTATCTTCTTATGTCGGAGAGCGTCCGGCAGGTTAATAATGATCGGGAATTTTTAAAAGAAATAAAGCATTTAACCAGCATCGCAACCTGTCGTATCTTTGAACCAGTTTCTCGAAATTCGGCTGTATATAGCCTTTACTGCAAGTACTATAGCGCGCCGTACGTGCCAGACGCTAAACGATCGCTTCGCTGCAGCATCCGCATATTTCCAGCTTACGTTATCATCCGTGTACGTCGGGCTTGCTTTCGTGATAAGAAAATAAACTGAGAAAAAAAGTAAATAGTGAAAAGAAGATACGATATAAAAATCGAGATTTCCAGGTTTCTAACAGGTAAAAGCACGGATGGCGACGTAAAATATCAAATTCCATTTCTGGCGCGCGCCTCCCATGAGTAATTGTCCGCAGAACCATTTATCATACACGCCATTTGTGTGTTTTTCTTACACGCACCACAACATCGCTCGTCTAACGAACACTGTCGCAGACACGGGCTCTGTGGAATTGTCGATGACTGTTCTAAGCAAGGAGCAAAACTTTCTGAGGAGTTTTTTTTTTTTTTCTAGGAGAGCCGTGTCCACTTTAAACGAAGAGGAGAAAAAGAGAAGTGACTGTTATTACAATATTATGGCGCCTGTTCCTCAGTTTACGGCATCAAAGCACCTCAAACTTGCATAGCAGTCGAAGCGTGGGTAACCTTCTACACCTGATATTCACAAGCAGATTTCGGACTTGGCTCATTCTGATACGAATGCTGGGTTTTGTTCCTATTCCGACCCCGCAAGCAGCTTAAATGACAGTGCATGAAAAACTGCACAACACTTTGGGACAAAATTAGCCACTTAAATGCCGTTGTCCCGGCACTATCCTATGTAGAATGATAAATGTCGCCAAAAGCGAGTGGCGGGAAATTGGAGGTGGCAATGTTGCTTGTTTCGGTCACGAGGTGTTCACGAAGTACGCCGATTGGTCAGGAGAGGAGCTGACACATTTTGATTGAAATGGGTCAAGGATTTCACTCATCTTGGTTTGAAACTAATTAACTGTGTAGGCCTTGCAATCTATAATTGACCATTTTTGAATATAACTTTCTTTCACGTGAAAATAGACGTTCACGGCGCCTTAGAACTTAGGCTAGCTTTGGTTTCTTGATCTGGCTCTTTTCGGGTAAAAAAGGAAAGACTACTCAGCTGTTCAAGTGGAAGGGACAAAACATAAAGTGGTTTGCCTCTGTAACGCGCAAGTGTATCTCTTTCCTTTGTTGGACTTCTCTAGAGTTTCCATTCCTTATGTGGCCATACCCTTCGGCTGGTACAGTGGGTCACGGTGGGTGTGAATTAGTTTCGACTGAACGGCTGAGCACGGTTAGCAATATCAAGGTTTAGCATCACGCTCAATCTGCTCCGAGGTGGTTACACTATAAGTGGGTGAAACATGGCCGACGTAGCACGCGCAGAAGCTGTTCAGGAATTACATCGTCCTGGCTGCTACACAAGGCATCTCACAACGCCGTCGGGATGAGGAAGTTTGCCGGTGGCCTTGTAAGTGTCACAGTCACACACGTGATGCGCGTGATGGAACCCGCGGGAAAGCGTTGACTGGGTCAGCGACCACTAAAATATTAGGGAGCATTGGCTATATGCGTTAATTATATGTTATTTTTTCTTCCGGTTAACCTCCTTGCCTTCCGCCCATCTTCTCTCTCTCTCTCTAGTATGCAATAAGGCATAAGAAGAAACGCCATATTGCGCTTACGATATGCATGTGCGTGCAAAACTCGCGCGCCAGCAGCGGAAGACAATTCTGTCCAGGCAGGCACGCCCTCGGAGTCGACTAAGCAGAGCTCTGACGGTGCACCCTTGCTCTTGAAATGCCAGTGACACTTTATAGCTGATAATTTCGCAGTCGCCCCGCCATGGTGGTCTAGTGGTTATGGCACTCGGCTGCTAATCCGAAGTTCGCGGGGTTGAATCCCGGCTGTGGCGGCTGCATTTCGATGGAGGCGAAATGTTGAAGCCCGTGTGCTGTGTATACGATGTCAGTGCACGTTAAAGAACCCCAGGTAGCCGAAATTTTCGGTAGACCTCCACTACGGCGTCTCTCATAATCACAGATGGTTTTGGGCACGTTAAACCCCACAAATCAATCAAATCAATATCGCAGTCAGCAGCCGTTGCCAACCACGCAAAACGTGGCGCAATGGTCCTATGAGTCCTATGGTCCTATATATGCTCTTTCGCGGCAAGTTTTACATTACTTCTCTTTGGGCTGGTCGGTGATAAAGGTGATGTGTTAGCCGCGAACATCGAAGCGACAGGAGGAAGAGGAACAGACAAGAACGCGAGGAATATCGCCCCCGTCGTCCTTTTGCATAGGTTCTTGCTTACACATCGTCGAGTAGTGTTTGGTTTTCATCTTCCCCTCATTATTCAATTATGACATGTCGACATACAGAAACATGCGTGAGTGAAAGGTGTGTTTTTCTTGTTGATTGTGCCTTTCGGCTTCGATTTAACGACTTCTTTGGAAGCAAAGAAGCAAAATGTCATTATCATCCATTCGAACGGTTACAGATCATTTTTCTTCAATAATACGTATGAACGACACGACGGCGCCGATGCATTTGTCGTCGTGTCATTTGTCTTTTGCGTGCCATGTGCTGCATTCTTTACGTCGATGAGTGAAAACGTATGCAGGTTCATCCTGTTAAGATCGAAAACATTGCGAACGGTTCTGTATGAAGCGTCTAGAAGAACCAAATTTTGGAGAACTGAGCATCCGAATATAAGCTTATTATTGTACGGGCAATGGATACGCAATGTAGAGGAGGAGGAGGAGGAGGAGGCAGAATGGTGAAAAGTAGGAACGTTAACTAGCGGTACGAGAACTCGATGCACTAGGCAAGGGCATTAAGACAAACAACAGTAAATTTACGTCGAATTTACAGAATACCTAAACCAAGAAGATGCTTCAAGGAAGTGCAGACACTCAGTCTCGTGAAAACGTTCGGTATATACAGGGAGGAAAAAAAAGAAGTCACAGTTTCGCCAAAGGGGCGAAACAGTGAATGCGATTGCAATGCGTGATATAATATACGAAGTAAGACTAGCAGCTTTAGGGGCAACCTGAATTGTAGCGAACGTCGGATTATTAAGTAAGCATGCAGGTGTGCTTAGGCGTGACCAGACTCGCACGAAGGGAGTCAATGACCACGACATGCCACTCGCAGAAGAATGGCACTGATGAGAAACTGCGCCCGTGGGCAGGCCGTTTATGTTGTACGTTCCACGTTGCTGCTGTATGGTCAGTATTGAGTGTACCAGGCTGTGGAAATTGAGAAGAGGAGGAAGCGTTCACCTTACGGCACCGGGGAAGATAGCGCACGCAAAGGTAGAACACGATCAGCCCGAGCAACATTGTGTGTTAATGTTGGGATGAGGGCGGCGGTACTCTTGTCTCTCTTTGGTATTCGAAGATCTCGTACGGGCAGATCGGCGGTGGCTTCCTCAAAAGCACCGAGTGGTGCTCAGATGCTCACTCTTCGAGGATTCCGCGGTCCGTTGTCTCGTTTCCCGCGGGCCCAGAGTTCGCCGGGCAGCGCGTTATCGCGCGGTGACATCCAGGGTAGTGTCTATAGCATTGTTAGCATTAGGGACGGCACCCGTGATATGCGAACGGCATGCTGTCCGAAAGTGCCTCATACCCTATGCAGATAGTTCTTTCGTTTGCCTCGACATCTCAAAGGGCCAGCGACTGCGGCCTCCGCCGAGCAGGCCACCGCAGGGGTACGAAATGAGGCTGTTAGCTTTCTGGATTGATGCAAGGGCGCTATTGTGAATGTGTCCGTTGCCACTCCACATGTGTCCGTGTGTTATATGTCTGTATTTCCTCCTTAATTATATTGAGACACCTTTGATAATGCATTTTTTTTCTGCTTTGGTGGTGTCCCGCGTTCATTTTTCTTTTGTATTAGTGAAGCTAAAATTGTGTCTCACGTGTGTCTGGGTAATGGTGCTTCTTTTCC
This sequence comes from Hyalomma asiaticum, assembly GCA_013339685.2. Classification (NCBI taxonomy): domain Eukaryota; kingdom Metazoa; phylum Arthropoda; class Arachnida; order Ixodida; family Ixodidae; genus Hyalomma; species Hyalomma asiaticum. The sequence continues at coordinate 108,856,205 of CM023481.1, read as the reverse complement.
GTTTCAAGTATGAACCGTCCTCGCCCAAATACATGTTCTATTAAGTCATATTTCTTCCCCGCCGTCGTGGGGCATCCCATCCATTGCAAACGGGTCCTTCCTTCCCTGGTGTTCTCTGTGCCACAACCACCTATGAGACGTGTTCTTCCTGTTGGTGATGATGCATGGGTTTTAATGGCGCAAGGGCAAGATATGGCCAAAGAGCACTAAGTGTTCTTCCTCTTGGCTATAAGCACCAAGAGCCTTCAGTGTGTCGGCACTCATGTTTGTTGGTAGCTCTAGGGCAGCCTTACTGCTGCCCCGATGATGACGCCAAGTTTACTAGTCTCGTTTTATTGCTATGACAATTATATGGAGACTTGAACGGGGCTTTCGCCGGCGCCGTCATGTCCCATATATATATATATATATATATATATATATATATATATATATATATCGAAATCTCTTAACAAGAAAGCACGCAGCTTACGCCGGCAATGCTCTCGCCAGATAGCGCTCACGCGAATGCGTCTGCGAGCGCTGGAAGGAACGCGCTCGCTTGATGCCGCTGTGCTGGGCAAAGCTCTTCGACTGCGCTAAGTTCACGCTGCTCAGCGCGGTCGCGCAGTGTGAAGCGCGTGCCAGAAGAAACCAAAACAACAAGACTTAGCTCGCAGCTCTGCTGGGCCGTTGTCTCTCCGCTCGACTGTCACATGGTATTTTACGCACTTACACATTTTCATGCATGCTTAATAAGTCCGCGTTCAATGCAGTTCAGATTGCCTTTAAAGCTGCTAGTCTTACTTATATCACGCATTTCTATCGCATTCGTTGCTTCGCCCTTCTGGCGAAATTGACTTTTTTAGAGGCTTCACAGATGCACATGTAAATGCACTTCCTAAAAAAAAAAGAAAGAAAGAAATCGTGCTCATCTCACATATTGTAGGAATCGTTGGCATGCGATGCAGTCAGCGATGAAATTGCCCACGACGGACTGTTTGACATTAAGCCGAATCTTATGCGTAGGATTAAGGTCTTTGTGCAAAACGCATGCCGAAGGATATAAACATATGCATTCTTTACTGCGTTGCTATGATAACACTTAACACACATTATAAGCATAATTCACGCTACACGAGCAACACCATCAGAACTGCCGGTCTAACAGGTTTACTTACAATATATACTGTGCTGGAGAAACCGTCATAGCCTAATGGTAACGTGCTTACTTGGCACCTCAGGGGCGAGCTCCATGATATCTACTGCTTGGCAAGTTGCGTGTATGCTGGTGTGGTTGTTAAGTTCATATTTCAATCGCAAGCTACGAAAAATGGCTTGCCTTTCTTATTTTTAAGTGTCTTCTAATATGTTAGATGTCTATACTTTAGTTGATCCTTGATTGACATAGGCTAAGATAGATAGATAGATAGATAGATAGATAGATAGATAGATAGATAGATAGATAGATAGATAGATAGATAGATAGATAGATAGATAGATAGATAGATAGATACGGTCAAAGTTGCTCAAGTTCGCCAAGAAATGCTTCGCGTTTAAAAGTGGAATACTATGGCACTTAATGTACGGGTTGTTAACAGGGCTACCACGGATTGCTTTATAAATAAAGTCGCAGCGGTTACCGTCCACGCTGACAAAATCAACGGCCGCCCCTCATTCTTGATTTATAGATGAAGAACTCCCCAACACAGCAGAGGATATTACGACCTATAAAACATGCACAACAAACAGAGATTGCCAAAAAATTTAAAGCCATAGCTCTACTCGTAGAGATTGCTTCACTATAAGTGCAACTCAAATGGGTTGTGTCATGTCTTCACTGTGGCAACCGCGTATGAGACGCCGATTCACGTTTAAATTGCGCTGCGTCGAGCTTGAACAGTGCCGTGAAGTACAGAACGTGCTGTCGTTGCACCTACTATTTTTAAATATGTAAAGAGCGCACTAGGCAAAGCAAAAGGGCAAAGTTACTCGCTGTCGAAATGTATATACTCAGGCTTACCAGTACGGGCAGGCGTAACGGATGTTGAAAGTGAAGTTTCCAGAAATTCAAAAAAGCCCTGTAGTGAAGTGTCAGCGTATTTATCGACCAATTTCGATCGGTGATTGAGTTCGCGACAAGTCACTTCCCCAACGCATGTGTAGCACTTGTACCAGTTACTTCTCACTTTTTTTTCTTCGGGAATCCGGAAGATGGATGAGAACAGCAAACTCTCTTGGCACCTGACATTCTCGGCCCTGTTTCTAAAACAGGTCTCGGAACATTGCTCTTCCTTCGTGTATGTCTGTATGTGTATGAGTGCGCGGGCAGTTTCACGACTCGAACATTCCCGCTTTAGTGCGTGCCTGCTATTCGTCTTTGAGGATTACGAAAGGCGCTTCCGGAAAGTGAGTGACGCTTTGTTAACCATATAAGTGTGTTACCGGGCAGGTGTTATCTTCTGTCGCGTGGGAAGTTGCAAAGCTCGACGGAACTAACCTCCCGATGCATCTCACTGCCCGTTCCGTAGTTAGCGCCTGGCATTGTCACTTCCACTTTAGAAAGTATATAGTGCATCAGGCGTACTGCCAACTCTTGTTACTTCAATGGCCTCGGGAAATCCTGTGGTGCGGACAGTGATAATGAACTTGCCCGCGGAAACAACGCCCGAACGCTACATGATAGCGGTTGACGCTCTTTGATCCCGCTTTCGCGAACCATCGCTGTGCCTCGGCTTCAGTCGGTGGCCCGTAAATGCAGCCCATTGTGCTCGTGCGACCCGGACGTTTTCGTGTTGTCACGACAACGTTCATTGAACTTAGTGAATTAAAAAAGTGTGTTCCATCGCTCGCTCGCGAGCTTATGTGTGTGTGTGCGCGCGCGCGCGTGTGTGTGTGCGTGTGTGTGTGCGTGTGCGCGTGTGTGTGCGCGCGTGTGTGTGCGTGTGTGTGTGTGTGTGTGTGTGTGTGTGTGTGTGCGTGTGTGTGTGTGTGTGTGTGTGTGTGTGTGTGTGTGCGCGCGCGGAGCACTGCTCTCCTTATCTTTCCTTTCCTTGTCGCTTGCTCTGTTGCCCATATATCTCCCAGCCTTTTCCCCTTTCCTGAGTATTCAGGGTAGGAAATAGAATATCTTGTGGTTAAACAGCCTCGCTTTTTGCTTATCAGTTATCTTTTCCTCCTCCTATTCGTTCACTGTCCCTCTCTTGAGGAAATTTTCGGTATGGTGTCAAGACAAGGTACAATTCTACAGCACAAGAAACACAGCGCCCACCAGACATCTTCGATGTTGCTATTTTTGGGCTCCCATTCAATCTGGCCACTTGGATTCCACCCACATTCGTTTGTTGCGTTTTGAGCCTAGCATATAACCAGAGCAGACAGACAGCTTTCGTCATTCTCACCTACCTTTCCTTATCGCTTTTTCCACATTGACTCGAAGTGGATGATATCGGTTCTCCCTCCAAAACCACTCGCAATACGGTAAAAAAAGCACTTCGTCCTTAAAATCATAGATTCTGTCCTGGATATTATGCTTCCGGTCGAGCCAACCGCACGACGCTCCTCATGCCTGATTACTTTTCCGGATGAGCAACGACGGAAGACATAGCAAGTCTATTAGAATACGGCAACTCCTTTGGGCCTTCGCCGCCATCTCCACATGTATAAGAGGGCTGTGTGAAATCAGTGGGCGTGCTTCAAAGATTGTGGGGTTGGGAGAAGGGGGAGGGGGAGTTTTAAAACTGTGCGAGAGGCTCTCCGCAATAACTTTCTCCGAAAGATCGTGCAGCTTACTCGGAAAGGTATTTCAAAGAGCAGTAGTAATCCTTCGCGATCCAATCTTTCGTGTGCGGTCGTTTGTCTTCATGTAGACGTAAAACGTTGTCACGGCAAGAGCAAGAATTTGTGTTGTCCCTCTAACATTGTCTTCTCTCTAGCTCTCATTCTTGCGTACGTCTTCTAGACAAAAAGAAGAGAAAGAAAAGAAAAGCAAGCACTTTGCACGGTCTCCAGTCCCTTAAATCCCTTGCATTGGCAGAATCGAGCGAGTTGCCGCCCCAATTTAAGTTCCATAGTATCGAAAAAACTTGTCTTACAATCCACCCCCAAACCCTACTTCTTTCTTCATTATTTTCTGCTTTTCTTTAGGGGATTTTGTGGGGCACGAGCTAAAGGAAAGCTCTCCTCATCTATATAAGACAATCTATACCATTATAAGTCTATATTCTCTTGGCGGTGCGACTAGCGTAAAGCTTGGTTCCATGCTCTGGCGACGAAGATTGAAATCACTGACTGAGTCGCGTGATGGTGCATGGGTAATTTGTGAACATCTTCATTCAGATTTGTCAGGCGTGGTTGAGCACGCACGTGCCTGAGTGCTTGAGTGTCGCGCTACGAAAATTCGTTTTCGCTTTGACCACGGAAAATCAGTGTTTCTTGTTCAGGATCTGCTCCGTCGAGCTCTAGCGATGAGTCGATCTACCGACCACGGCAGCTCATGCCCACCTTGCATAAGCACTACATTGCTGAGCATGGGTGAATCAAGAAATTTGAAGTCTTTCAGATCTCAGTACTGTAGATGAAATGGTGGTAGTGTGTGCTCTTCCAGCGGTATATTACTGCATTCCCGGCGGCAAGCAGCGTGTGCCGGCGATTTCGTGGATGGTTAGGAATCATCTGTCATCGAGTCCCAACTGCTCTTTTTTGTGCGTAATGAGCACGCGAGAAGACAGTTGTATAACGCCGCAGTAGCTGTTACAACTTGGGTGCTTTCCTGAGCCGCACTAAATGTCCTGTGTACGGTGTACCAGAGGAGATTCGTTGTTCCCCGCGCGTTGGAGAAACAGAACAATACTTCTTGTCTACTTAAGCGCGATTGGTAACTCCCGATGCACCGCCGTGTGCGATGCCTATCAAGAGATCGGAAGACACCAGGAGGGGTCAGAGAATACAGAGGGATAGCCGATACTCTTGATGACATTGCGCTACAGAAATGGACCTGCACTGTCCACATAATGCATAGGACCGAAAACCCGTAGTAAGTTCTAGAAAAGGAATGGATGTTACGTGTTGGAAACGCAGCCGAGAACCGCACAGAGTTAGACGGGGCGATAGAATTGAAAAGTCGGCAGGCATAAAATGGAATCTCCTGGCGTAGTACGTATTGATGTGGAGGTCATTTGTAGAAGCCTTCGTACTGCTGTCCATATACGGTATGCTGACTATGGTTATTGTCTGTCCAATAGCATGTTCTTAATTGGGCGACAAGAATTGACAATATAAGAGTGTAATAACAGTATACGGCTCGAATGATTGAAAGCAATGTAACTTTTGGGCATTGAGTGGCTTACGCAGGAAAGTCAGCGTGATTCTGCCCTATTTGTTAGATAAAAATTACATCAGTTACAACTTTAAAGTGAGCTTGCCACTGATATACTATGTCGAGGATATCATGTAAGCACTGAATGTATGGAAGGTTTGCTCATTGCACGGGATACCATGCAACGGCGACAAGTCACACGAATGACGCGATTTTTCAACACTGGTCGAAAAGTGTTTCTTATAGAAAGGCATATTCACTTCGTCTTTAGGTCACTGCACGCTGTCACACTTCTCAGCTGCCACTATTGTTCTTCGCGGTTTCTTGTTTGTCACAAACGCACTGCAAATCTAGACAGAAAAGACACGAAAGGACTCTGTCATTTTGTATTATGTCCAAAGCGAACATGGAAGCCCATGATTTCGACGCAGTTTGGACAGCCTGCACTGCCTACTATAAAGCTTTAGGGAGCGATCGGCCGCTTTTCGAGAGGAGAGCTTTATATTAGGTGCCTAAACACGTTGGGAGACGCAAAGCGCCAATTCTATAAAGAAAAAAGAAAGAAAGTTTACGAAGGGCCTCTATTACACTTTACGTCCTTTCATCTAAACCTCTGTGAACGTGGACGAGTGCAAGTATATTTTTGTGCTGTATGCGTCGTTCTGAGAGAGAGAGAGGGCAGGGAGGGAGGGAGAATGGGGAAATGTGATAGGCTGTTCCATCTGTTTTGCCTGGTGTTATATGCCGATATTTACGTTTTTTTTTTTTTTTTGTACCCACCTGCTAAAATCCCTCCAGGGGATTGCAGTACCAATAAATAAAATAAATAAAATAAATAAATAAAATAAATAGAAGTCGTCGTAGTGTAATGCAGCTGGAAATTCGGTACTACACGAAAGCAGAGCTGGTAGACCGAGATTGAGGCGACTACGAAACACGTCTATAGAGTAAGTTAGTTTTCTTCCGTTTTTGTCTCGAGCCGCGATTTTTATGAAGATTGCTCGCACTGGCGTATTACCGCGGACCATGAAGAAAAAAAAAGTATTTGGCACCGCGCTCGCACTAATCATGTCGGAACTGCGCGCTCGAATCTGCCTCGCGCAAGCACACGGCGCCAGAGTTACGACTCTTTTCGATCAGTTCGGCTTGCCCGTGCAATAGTCGGCGCTGCTGTACAAGTTTACCGTACGCTAACGCCTAACTGCCCACGTGTAACTCAGACGAGAAGGTCATCGCTCTGTTTCCGACAACGGATTACAGGCCTTCAGAGAATGGATTCCTCCCCTTCAATTTGACGGCCCCGTCTTTCAATCAGTTGAAGGTAGGTATAATCCTCACCCCTTCTTGCCAACAGCCTCGTTTATACGTATGGGACTAAAAGGACGATACACTCAGGCGACGCGTGTCTTTGTTCCACGTGGTTTTAGAAATATGCGAGGCGTTAAGCTGACTGTTCTGCGCACTGCTTTCAAGTCCGCAGATTGCCACCGACACGCATAGTACAAAATATCGCGGCACTAATTGGACGAAAGCAGTAATGAAAGCAGTGTGGTTATTCGCGCAAAAAGATGGTTTTGATCTCATATGAATCATGTATTTATTGAAATGTGTAAATTGAGTTCTGCTGAGAACATATACCGAGCGCATGTCGGATTGGGACAAAATTCAGACGGCTCTAAATCCAGATTTAAGTGCACTGACCTTCTGTCATCTAAATGCATGATTTCTTGTTTTCATCACAAACTATAATATAGTGATGATAATGCATCTTCAGAAGGAAACTAAAGGACTACCATTGAAAGCGATTTCACGGTGCGTGGAATATACCTGCTTTTTTTTTTCTAACCTCCTTGTTAACTCATTAATAATTCCATAATTTTGGGATATCCGGCTCAACGCAGCCTACTTTCCCGTGTTTCCAAATCGCCCCGCCACAGGGGTAAAGTGGTTATGGTACTCGGCTACTGATCCGAAGGTCACGTGATCGAATCCCGGCCGCTGCGGCTGCATTTCGATGGAGGTGAAATGTTGAGGCCCGCGTGCTGTGCGATGTCAGTGCACGTCAAAGCACCCCAGGTGGTCGAAATTTCCGAAGACCTCCGCTACGGCGTCACTCATAATCAGAGCTGGTTTTGGGACGTTAAACTCCACAAATCAATCAAGCAATCAAGCAATCGTGTTTCCAAATAGAAATTGTATAAAAAGAAGAACAAAGCGCGCCTGTTCATGGTTGCGTTTATATAGTAATAAAGGATATGACTGATTGATTTCTGGGGTTGTACAAGAAACGTAGTGGAGGGCTCCGGAAACTTCGACCGCCTGGGGTTCTTTGACGTGTTCTGATATCGTACATTACACGGGCCTCAAGGTTTCGCCTCCACCGAAATTCAGCAGCCGTGGCCGGGGTTCCATCCCGCGACCTTCGGATTTGGAGCCGGGCGCCACAGTCAAGAGATCACCGCCGCGGGGCACAGTAATAAAGGAAACGTTGCAGGAGGGTTGTCAAGGTGGACCGAAAGTAATAAAGAATTACTTTGCGCAAGTGCGAGAAAGAAGCTTTATTAGATTAAAAAGAATATGTCTTAACCATTTCTATTCTCGCGCGCAACATCGCCTAAAAGTTTCCAATGGTATCAGTTCTATGTGCCCTTTTTCTTATTTTAAAGTTCAAAGTTTCAAAGCATTTCTCTGTCGTGTGAGGACCCGGGGCAAAAAAAAAAAACTAATAATAGTAATATTAATAAAAAAATAAACGCGGCCAAGGGCACGGCAGCGTCAGAGGTATAAATTACGCTCGCACGAAGCAGTCAGGCGGAAGTTCATAATTGGAATCCCGACACGCTTCATTAGCATTACAGCGCAATAAATATTGCCTAGAAATCGAAGCCAGTTTCAAGGGAAAAGATTATCTCCCCGTAGATCTACGAGCCGATGGCAAAAATATTTAGATGAAAAAACAAAAGAAAAAATGAACAAGAGAAAGCTATGTGCGTGCACAGAAGCTGGGAACGGCATCCTCTGCGAAAAATTGCGAGCATTTTGTAGAAGCGTATGGTCACCGGAGCGTGATTAAAATGAACAGGACGGTCCCCCTTTGACACCATGCAATGGGGAGCAAAAGGGAGGGGCCACTTTTGGCAGTAGCAAGTAACGAGCCCCACGCGCTGGATAATGAACGTTTACAAATAAGAATTTGCCGCGAGATAATTAGCAGCGCGACATCGTTACCGCCTGCTCCCATTTCCGAAAATGGCCGAGGGAGAAAGTACGGGGTTTCAAATTCCTCTGTTCTTTGAAAGTCAGTGGCTGAAATAGGAGCAGGGGCGGGAGAGCGGTGAGGGGGGGGGGGGGGGGGTTGTGTGGAGAAGCACAAGTGACTCTATATGAGCCCTCGAAAATAACATCGAAAAAAATGCCACAGCGTCGCATAAGGCAACTGTAAGACGGAAGGAATGACAGGCAGGAACAAAGACACCGTATAGTTAATCTGCTACGAACTTATCGTTAAGTTTGCTTACGTCCTCAATAAGGAAGCTAGCGTTGCGTCCAGGACAGAGCCATTACGTTGCACACAACTTCTTGGTGAGCGAACAGTGATGTATTATGCTACGAACATGTACGCACGAATACCCACACGCATGAAATCTGAACGTTGACAGATTAGGTAACAAAGACTAAACTGAAAATTATTATAATGCTAGTACAGCAGGGTGATTAGTCCTCAGTGCCCTGTACCTTCTAGACATTTCGTATCGAAATATACGAATGGCCTTTCGTAAAGTTTCTGGTGCGCGTTATTGTTGCTTTGTGTGTCATTGGAAGAGAAGATGCATGGGGATACGAAAGGGTGAAGGGGGGAAAAAAAGGAAAAGGCGGGGGGCTTTAATCCTAAATAATGCAATAAAATCCGACCCAAACATTTTTTGTTCCTTTTTAAATGCGAAGCATTTCTTGGTGAACTTTGACCGTATCTATCTATCTATCTATCTATCTATCTATCTATCTATCTATCTATCTATCTATCTATCTATCTATCTATCTATCTATCTATCTATCTATCTATCTATCTAGCCGCTTACGTCTCGAAGTACTCCTAGAGTCGTCTCGTTCAGCTGGTATGTATACACCGAAATTTGTTTGTGGGGCAGAAATGTATGTAGAACACGTATTAGTTCTACTTGCGTACGTCACAATTAACGATACTGCAGTCACTGTACCTCACACCCGTAGTGCTCGGCCCGTGGTATTCGGGTATGCGCCGCAGGTGTTTGAATCTTATAGAGCCAATGTCAGTCAAGGACCAACGAAAACAGACATCTCACGTGTCACTGGAATGCACTTAAAACAAGAAATACATACCGTTTTGTCGTAGATTGTGATGGAAATGTTGATATAGAAAGCACACATACGAACGCGTTGTGATCTATGAAGGCAACCTACCAAGCGGTATGGGACTACGAATCGAACCCATGCCCCCAATGTACCAAGCAAGGACGTTACCCCTAGGTATACGGCGGCTCCGCTTATAGATAAATCAAATGAAGTTATTGTGCCAGCAGCTGTGATGATGGCGCTTCTGTAACGTCAATCGCGCTTCTATAAAAAAAAAGTAGTGTGCATTGAGCGCCATCATTGCAATAAAATACACAATAAATGTGTTCTACTCTCAGTCGGCATGCTTTTGTGCAACTTTGATCGATGCCATAGTAATATACTTCAACGAATGACGCTTATGATAGGTACGCCAACTCATCGTATTATGTGCACTTCTGCAAAACAGACGTCTATACACTTACGTGAGAGGCAACGCTGCGTCATACTATAAGCTACCGTTCAGTAACCACGATGCTGTCGATGTTCCTGATTAGCCCACGTTAAGCATACACCCTGTCATGTACTTTGTATAAAGACGTTCATCCACTTGGTTGTATTCCGAACGATTCGTGATAGGCTTCGCATGTCCCCTATTCCCCACAATCCGTGGGACCTACAGGATTTTGTTTCACTGGCTATATATACCAGTCGCCAGTATCACTAGCTCCATCGCATCGACACAAAGACGCCAGTACACAACGCACGCTGACATAACGCCGCAGGCAGCGTGGCTTCAACGTTAGCCATTTAGCTTGCCCCCTTCACCCGCTTTTCGTGAAGGCGTTTTTCGAGCTTGCCCAACATCGTTGCCCCGACACCCACTAACGCGTCGCCTATAGTGTGTACCTTTGTTTCGGTGGCTCTCTTTGAGTAGCTCGGACCCAGTTCCACCTTGGTAACAGGGTGGCTTCAATGCGTGACACACACACACACACACACACAGAGAGAGAGAGAGAGAGAGAGAGGGGGATAGAAGCGACGAGGAAGCGAATCAGCAGAAGAAATCATTCGCTCTGCTTTAGAGATGGGAAACGAGCAAAAATGTTCTTGTGGTGGCCGTATCGTGTTGGTCGGGGAGAAGGTATATACCTCCTAGCGCACAATAGCCTTCACGTACAGGGAGCACATCTAGCGCTTCCGCTGCGGGCGTCGCGAGAAGAGAAAGATGAGCCAGCAGAGGTGACACGTTCACTCCCTGTCAGCTCCACTCGTCCGCGACGGCGGTGTTTTGACGGCGTTCAAGTCCCAGCGACCCGTATCTCTAAGGGCCACCTGCAGAATGATGTCCAACAGAAAGCGAAGAAAAAAAGAAGGAAATAAACGCATCGTCCTACGAGGCTTCTCAACCGAACCCAAGCCTCCACATTCCCAGATGTGTCGTTCGCTTTATGTCTCCGGCCGTTCCTGCCACTGTTGCGGCAAGAGCACACTGTCTCGCTGTGTCCTTGCCACTCCTTTCCACATCCCGACGCTTTATTTTATTTTTTTGTTTTAGCTTTTTCCACGCATCTTGCGAAACCGAGACTGATAGATCCATTTACACGTGACCACCCACTTCCTCGAGTCTGTCAGCGCTAACGGTCTTCATTCATGCTGCTATATCCTCCCTAGCTCCCGTCCACCTACGCTTTGTTCGGCGAAAGACTGTAACTCATTTCGTGCCGTACATAACTTCTAGCTCGACACAGACGTTTCCCATTTTGTATTAGGAAGACATACGTTTGTGCAACGGCTGCTTTACCGAGTAACCTGTTTCCGACGAAAATGAAGGTACGGAAGCAAAAAACAATGATCAAGAAGAAAACGTCAGATGATTGGCGTATCTCATGGAAGTAGGCACGAAGATGAGAAGTGATGCAATGAACCAGAAGACGGGTGGTATGAGCATTACAAACCCATGCGTGCCTTCTTCAGGGTGAATATTTATAAAGCTAAAACTTTATAAATACTTATGACGACAAAAAAGCGCGTAGCGGATAAGTCACAACAGAAAGAACAAAAACACCGTAAAATCGATTCCATCGTAACGGGTGCTTATTTATTTGTTTATTTATTTGAACATACTGTTAACCCACATTTGAGGGTCATTGCGGGGTTAAAAATGAAAAAGAAAAGTAAGGTACTAGCAAGCAGACATCGCAGGGAGAACAGGAAGTCGAGTGATGGTAAAGTGCCTTAGAATGACTCTCACAAACAATATGCCTTGCGGTATACCAAGTCTTTCACGGCACAGGCCATCATTACTTTGGAAAAGACTTGCTTTGTCGGATATCCTAACTGCCTGTTGGAGAGGTGTACAAGTGCATTGCTGCGACTGGGATAGTCGAAGTGATCATCACAAGATTATTGCAATGTCATTACGTATTTGCTCTCAATGCTTAAGAATAAGTGAGAGATACGTAAACTGTCACACCTATCCATGGTGATATAGTGCTAATGCAAGCAGCGATAGCAACTTCTGCACTGTTTTGTTTTTCAATGTACCTAAAGGAACTTTATAATATAATGCAATTATGCATTCCGGTTTCGTAACCCTTGAAAGAAATTGCGCGCTCTCTGCGCGACAGGAAGTCCGGCCAATCTATTTTTCTCTGCCGGCACGAAAGTTTTGCTTTCTGTCGTACTTTTGAACCTGTTCGCATATCGTAGAACCTGCGGCGCACGTGGATTTCATACGCAGCGGATCTGTAGGCACTGTGCAACCGAGAAGTTCTTTCTGCCCGACAACGTTTGTCAATGGAATGCAAAGCCTGCTATGCATTGAAATGAATCGACTGCACTTTCCAGGCGTCCTCACTAAAGCAAGCCTTGAGAATAGACTTCATCAGTGAAAAAGGAGGATTGCGCTATTGCACTGACTCGGAGATCGATAACGCGGTAGGGGAGGCCACGTGCAATAAGTTACAGGGCTAACTCGAGCGCGAAATTGCAAGGGCAAACGAAGACACGGACTGGAGATATTTCCGGCTCTCCGCTGCCATATGCGTATAGCATTTGCTGGCTGGCGTGTGAAAACGCTGCCTGGACTGAATTCCTTGTCGGTGACTAGAATCACAGGCGGTGCAAGATAAGAGACGCTGACGGAAGGAAGGGACACGAAGAAGCGACGCGAAGAACAGATGGCAGAAGGGAAGGGAGGTGACTTTATACGTCAGCCTCTGAATGCAATAACTGCGGCCAAACTTTGCCACAGGCTGTAACCGCGTCTCTCTCTCTCTTAGTAGGAAATGAAAATGCAGGGACCGTGACAGAAGCGTGGAGACGTCAAGACATGCGGTACCAAAGCAGCGCGTCTGCTGTCTAATACCTAGCACCTGATGAATAATTCCTCGTTCGTTCTCGCACTTGAGTTTCCCCTGACGTATATACCACATGTTAGCTAGAGATTATTAGGGCGGCGTTTTTTTTTCTTTTTTGCTTACGAGGCACAAGACAATTAATTGTCGTGTCTTGCTCGTAAGCTTGCTAGGAACTGTCACATGTGGTACTGTTACTGCTGCTGCTGTCTGTCTTTCTCCTTTCCCACTGTACCATAAAATATAGGTTATTTGGCGGTCTTAGTAAGACACGGCAACCTTTTTTACATATCAACCGTGAACAGCAACAACTACTACTGCTATTTTCCCTATGCTTTGCTCTAAAGGCCTGTTCCATTAGGTAAGCTGGGGAAGAGATGCACAGCGACCGTGGTCACCGGCAGCATACATACACACTAGGAGGCACCAGAGGCTGCAGTGACATATGCTTTCGGCCGCTCCTTTCTGCGAAAATAATGGCTCGTGAGAAATTAGTGAGCGCATCGTATATGCAGGTACGAATAGAGCGCTTATTATGAGCCTTCATTGTGTCGCTGAGATTCGGACGCCTAGATTAATTTGTTACAGAAATGTTCTGACCGCTTAGGCTGCAGATCAGTCACCGTGGGGCAGTAGCGTGTATGTGAATAAAATAACATAGTATGGAACAAACAAGAGAATTCCAGCGAGCGTTCTTAATCGTTTTTCTGCCGTCGCCTGAACGCAAAAGATTTCGGATTGCCGCGGTGCAGTGGTCGAAAAAAGCCTCTCATGATGCTTTTTCTAACCACTGCAGCAATATTTATTGAAGGGAAAAAAGACAGCGAGGAAACTCTCATTAACTGCAGCCACGTGAGCGAATTATCAACAGGGGCGCTTACTAAGTGAACCTGTTTCACAGTGACGGGACTTCCAGTAAGGACGTTAATTACACGCAACGCAAATATAAATATATGGCTATCTTTATGTGATCAGTAGCTGTTATTAGAAATCAGTCGTTTTCGCCGCCCTCCATAAATACTTAGACTTTTCCTTTCTTTATGAAGAAGGAAAGCACGTGTACTTCGTACTCCGAGAACATTTGCCAGAAATTTAGGTTTTCGCTGCCAAGAGATTTCCATCAACAAAACAGCACGTACGTGCCATATTGTTAACCTAACACGCACATGGAATAAATGAACGTGGAAGTACTTGTTGCAAGGTATACAGTTTACATTAAATGTCAACTCCAAGTCACGGCTTAAGCGGCCACCTTTCAGAGAAAGACCTGAAGATCAGGTGCAACTTAAAAAAGAATGACTGCTCTAGTGTCTTCTTTGAAGGAGTGGCCCACCGTCCGGGCTGTGTCTCCCAACGCCTTCCGGTGTACATCGATCCGCGGTTCTACGCGTGGCCGTCCCCTATACGTCAAAAGCCACAAGCGAAGCGTTCGCACGCGTACTGTCGGTGCGTCTTGTCAAGTTTTCCATGTGCGACATCAGCGCCAGAATGCACAGCCTGGCGGACAGAAGAAGAAAAACTGGGCAGACTGTGGCTGGACGCGGCGCGAACGCCGGAAGCAAACGCGACGCACGCGTCTCGAAATCTATAGCAGCAGTTCTACACCGAGCGTCCCACTTTGTTTTGTTTCTTTTTAGACGCGCTCCAAACCTGCAGCAAACTGTTGCAAAGGGAGACGCGAGCGTGCGTGTGGTTTTCTTCGTAGCATGCCCGAAAAGCAGCGAAGAGGCGCGCGTCGCTGTCGCCTTGGCTTCCATCATGCGCGCGCTATGGGCGGTGAACGCGCGCGCGTTTCATGTGTGCAACCCAAGCGGCCAATGTCAGCGACACTGGGCCGTCCGACGAGAGCTACGTAGCGCCCTCTGGTCAGTGGACGGAGCCCATAGCGTCCCTGTATGTGCTCCCCTAAAGGGAGCCTATGCAGCAACTCTACGGCGACTGAAAAAAACCTCATAGCTTAGCGGCTGTGGTGTTCGATTGCTAAGCTCGACGTCGCGGAATCGAAACCCGGCCAGGGCGGCAGCATTTCGGTAGGGGCGAATGCAAAGACACCCGTGTAGTGAGATTTAGGTGCTCGTTATAGAATAACCCCAGGTGGCCAAGATTACTCCGGAGCCCTTCCACTACGGGGCTCGCCTCATAATCATATCGTGGTTTTTGCACGTAAACCTACATCAATTACTGTTGCTAAAACACCACGTCGAGGAATAAGTTAAGTAGAATTTGTGCCGCTGTTGAAAGGAAGGTGGAAGGCAGAGTGCAGAAGTGGCACGGATGTGTTTAGTGACGCCTATCTGATTGTGGAAAGGGTGGGGTGTGTTGTCTTTCTCTCTATAACGGGCGGTAACAACGAGGGGTGTGCGAATATTCGAAGTGTTTCGGACAGACAGACAGACAGACAGACAGCGAACTTTATTGTGGTCTTGAGGAGAGACTCTGAAAACCCCTTGGGAGCCCGACGTGGAAGCCTCCGCGGGCCGCTCCCACGTCGGGACGGGCAGGCCGTGCCTGACGGCTGCGTCGTGGGCCCTCCGGTCGACTACCCTAGGTGATTCGAATGTCCGAAAATATGGAATGTTCTATCCAGTAATCTTGCTGAAGTAAGACATAACTTCCAAATTTGCGCTAGGCGCCGAGGCCGGCGATGTCTATGCAGGTAAGCATCGGTAGTTACGGAGGCGTGATGCCTAACTACGAGTGCGCCGGTATACATACGACTTATCCGTCGCCGCCAACGTGCCCTTATAGCGATAAGAGCACTTGAACTACGTGCTCGGCAGCGTTGTTGGCACTCCTCTAAACATGTTGGTGCGCTGCACGCATTTAACAGGTGAACAATCGTGCTGCCCTGCCATTCGCAGTCGCCTCCTTGTGCAGGACCATTCCGGTATGCATCGCAAAGGTCGGACCGTGCGGATAACCTTCAGTATTAGCAGCGAAGCTGCTTCATCTAGCCGAAATAGTTCAGGCGTGCTAGTTAAACAGCGAAGCTGTTTAAGCTATACCCATAATTTGTCAGGCGTCATGCAATGTCACGTGACATGTTCCCGCCAAAGTATGACATCACTATCACGTGTCCTGTTTGAGTAAACTATCGGCCAGCTTCGCTGTGACCTGTCCTTGCGCGGCCTAGCAGAAGCTGCATAGTTTTGGTGATTTCTTTTATGCTGTGATATTTCATAAATACAGTTATGATCTGACAAGCTTGTCTACACAGCGTGTTCCTGATAAGAGCAATAATTTCTGCGTGGAGAGTTTACTATAGTGTATTCATTTACCACAATTATATCTTACATGAAATATTATTACGGACGGCGAATTTGTGTGTTGATATTCAGCATTCGATTCGATATGCGATGCTGGATATTCGTACCTGATTCGTATTCGAAATGTTTACATTCGCACGACATTGGGCAGGCTGGTCGCTGTCTTAATGATAACCTGAGAGACCAGCGATAACCTTTGCAAGGGCAGCCCTCTTCAAAGTTGTCTCTTTACTGTCACGATTGCAACTACACAGTCTTCTCGTGTGCCAAGGACATTTTTCTTTCTGTTTCATCATCGACACGTGCTAGTTACACGCTTGTCCCGTCGCTTTCTTTGTTTCGCCTCGCGTTCTTTTTTTTTTGCGCAGTTTCATTCTAAATGGATTACCAACCCGATCAACGGTCCATTCTTCGAAGTTTAACATTCCTACTGTGTTGCTTGCTAGAAGGAATCTAAACTTACTTTGAAAAGAACTCTATAAAGCATGTGCTCTATAAAGCATGTGCTGGCCTACTGACCTTGTGATAATCTATTATTCGTTTGCAATTTACCCCTTGACCTTGAACACCAAGAAATGTGCTTTTACTCAATTTTTTTATGATAATTCTAAACATGGTGCCATTAACTGTTCGATAATGAAATACTGTTCTCCTGATAACGCATCTGTTTTGTTGGCTACGAGCTTGTCGTGAAGATTGGCTCCTTAAGTGTTTCTTTTGTTTGAAAGTTGCCTTATTCCAGGCGCCCTTTTTTTTTTTAATCGCCGATTTCAAATCATGCTGGACTAAAACGCAGCTACTCGATGTTGAAACATCGCACCACGAACACTCGAAAGCAGAACGTATCTGGTAAGACGAGCTCTACGCGTCCAAAACAGTTTGGGGATGCAAAACAGTTTGTACACGTTTAGCTTAAGTTCTGGCTAATTTTTAAGATCTGCCCAACAGGAAAAAAGGAAGGAAGGAAAGGGAAAAACAGAAAGGCAGGGAGGTTAACCAGAAAGGCGTCCGGTTATGTCCGTTACGCACAGCGACCCTGATTTGCATTAGCGGCTGCGGGCATTGTTTCAGTTATCGGCTACAGCGACGTTTTCCCTATAGGGTCTAAATGCGGAAGCACTTGCATGTATATCAAGGGGAACGTTGTAAAAAGCTAGCTGGTCAGTAATACTCAGAGTTTCCCACTACGCGTGGCTCATAGACAGACTGTGGTTCTGGCACGTAAGGTCGCAGACATTGCTTTTACGTACCAGGTCTGCAATTTCATATGGAGATAAAAACACCACAATGTTTAAGCAAGAGATGTACGCAATAAATTAATGTGATTAGTGCCACGGGCTTTTCTTTTCTGTTTTGCTTATCCTTTTAACGCATAAAATGTTGAATTCCGAGTATACTTTTCAGTTGTTCCTTTAGCAACGCGCTTTGGTTAGGTTGGCGCAAGCCGTATGGGGTAATTAACGAGAAATGTGAACATCACGAGGACACCCGCATAACTCCACTACACGCACGAGCGATGCATTTGAGTTCCACCGTTCCATGAATATCCTGCATGCAGCGTTTCCTTTCTTCCAGTGTTACGGGCACAAAATGACGATGAAAATGCAACTTCAGGCTTGTGCAGAGCGCGCGAAAGGCTTATACGGGATGAGTTTGCTTCTAAGTTTTTTTTTCTTTTTTTTTGCGGCAATTAACGTTACACTGCATTCTTACACGATCTATATTACCATATGAGATATCGCGAAGACGTAGCTACATATCGTATCGCAACAGCGGCACGTTTTTTTCATAAACAGCGCACTTGAACTTTCCAAGACTCGTTCTCTTATATCTTCGTTTCCTGAGCGAGAACCTTTTTCTTTTTTTTTTGCGAGGCTTAATTAGAATACTCGCATTCAGAGGCCCGCTGCAAGATTTCTGTTTTATTTCTTTTTTCATCAGCTATAAATGGTCTCGCTGCGACGATGCATCTGCGCCTCCTTGGACCTCCTTATCTGCATGCTCTCTCTAAGAAACATTTATCTTTCTTTCGTTTTCACGTTCGTTTCCGACTCGCGCAGAGTCCTTGTAGGCGGCAGAACCGCGTTTCATTTTGTATACGTAAATTATGCACGCGTGCTCCAGGCCAAGCCTCAAATTGTACCCGCAAAAGTCTAAGTGCACGGTCGAGGTCGTCGCAAGTGTCACCCTTATATATGCTAGCGGAAGAAATCAAACATTAACGCCGGCCGCATTCTCGGCAAATTGCGCTGCTCGCGAACGCTCTCTCGGGTCATCCTGTTGTGGTAATGATGAACCCGGGTCCCCCTTTCAACACACGCAGGCGTCACGCCCAGCGTCTTTGTTGGAGCGCGATGCGATTCGGAGAAGTCCCTCGAGACATACACGCCGCCCTCTGAGAGAGAGAGAAAAAAAAGGCCGCTAAATATCATTTGAAAATTGCACGCGTCCTGGGACAAATGGGGCGGGCGACCCAAAGAAAGCGGGTTACGCGAGCGCGAATGCGGAGAAGCTGGTCATCAGATTTCGCCGCTAACTCTGGGAACATGGTGTACGTTGTGGTGGTACTTCAGTCCTATAAGTCATCTAAGCTCGCAAAGTACCACGGCAACAGTAAATTTTCCGTCGCAGTTCGTGTCTGTTTCAGATGGACATAGTGCGCGCTCCGAGAGGGAAGGAATTGTCGTGGTTGTATACGCCAGCGGACTTTTATGTCTGCTGGAAGCAGCCGTTGTTAGATAACTCGCTAATCCGGAGAGGGATCTTTCTTTTCTTTTCTCTCTCTCTCTCTCTCTCTCTCTCTCTCTCTCTCTTTCTTTTTTTTTTTTTTTACACGACAACATGAAGAAGTTCGTATCACGGAAAATGCGTTGGCAACGTTGATTTTCAGCGGAAAATGGTGGAAGCAACTGATGCGAGGAACAAAAGACGGGGTTGGCAAAGGCTCGGATTGGCGCCAAATTTCTCAGTTTCCGTGAACAAAAGTAACGCCATTGATTTGAAAAGAAACTTGAGTCGGGTTGATAATCGAAATGAAGCCTTCCGTGTGCGAACCATGCGCGCTTCAAAAATTCCACAGCGACTTGGCAACACGAGCGAATTATACGGGGTGTATAATGAGGCGCTGATATGCCTCGCCGCGGTGGTCTATAGTGACTATGGCACTCGGCTGCTGTTCCGAAGGTCGTGTAATCGAATCCCGGCCGCGGTGGCTGCATTTCCATGGAGGCAGAGTGTTGAGGTCTGTGTAACAGAGGCTAGCAAACGGTTCTATAAAGCGATGAAATTAATAAGTTCGCGGGCATAAAGTGGAACCAACTCGCTCAGGATAGGGTAAATTGGAAATCGTTGAGAAGGCCTTCGTCCTGCAGTGGACCATGATGAGATTACGATGATGATGATTACGATGATAATGATGTTTGTGCGATGTCAGTAACAAAGGAACCCCAGGTTTCAGGACCCTCCCACCACGGCGTCGCTCTTAATCAGATCTATGTTTTGGGACGTAAAACCTCAGGAATCATTCAGTGAGCGCAGATATGGTTAACAGACGCGGTTTGCGCCCCCACACTTTCTGCTTCATTTGATGCCTCTCCGTGAGCACAGCAAGGTCACAGACAGTTGTCAGTCATTGGCAGTAAAAATTTCCGACTGGCGATTAAGCGGCAAGCAAGCGCGTTTGTAATGAAAGAACAAAACGCGCGTTACATCCCGCGTCAACTAGCAGCGCCATCCGACTCTTAGTACGCTTCTCCTCAGGACAAATTAGTACAGCGGCAAAGTTGACCCTACAAAACGCTCTGCAACGCAATTTGCGTTGCGAAAAATAATATCAACTTTAGTACTTACGGCACTTCATCTGTGTAATGCCCTGCGGAGCCTCGACAAGTAGTCATATGGTAGGCGTGAGGTGAAGTACGACGCGACAAAGGAAGCTTGTCTATTTGTGCGTTATGCGATCTCCTAAAGATAACACCCCGAACTGCAACTACCAAAGTCCACGAGCAAAGCTAGCTGCAGAGCTACATTGGTTATAGGCAGGATTTGAGACGTCCTCGCTCCTTTCTCTTCAAAAAGAGTGCTCTGAACTGTTCCGACGGCGAACTCAGCGATGTGACCCGCATAACAAACGTTCCCCGAATCAATGAGCTAAGAGCCAATGCAACTACCTGTATAAAAAAAAAAAGAATGAGCTGGTTATTTAAACTGTTACACGCGAGTTTGGCAGCACCGTTGCTACGGTGCTGCACGAAGAGAGAAGCCGACAGCGAGAAAGTTGGCTAATTGACGAGGCCCCAGCTTGTTTGCGCATAGTGAACATAGAGAGACAGAACTAAGGAAGGGAAGGCATGGTGAACATAAGAGCTAGGCTGATATTGGGGGAAATTTTTTTAAACTAAACAAGCTAGGGTAAGTGATCGAATATGCGATGAAAGCTGATATAACAGCTGGGGTGGTATTGTCGGGTAACCATCTGAGCATATTTCGCAAGACCCGGCACTGGCGCACACTTTCGTGACTGTGTGCAGATAACGGGATTGGCACACCGCCAGAGACTCCGCGGGCAGGCAAGCGGATGAGCACGACAAAACAAAAACAGAAAAGTACTTTTGGAGGTGGAAATCATGTATTTTTTTTTCTTTTTGCATGCACAACGAGGCGTGCGCATAGAGAACGATATATAAGCAAATGTTAAACTATCTGCTTCCCTGAGACAAGATTACAGCTGTTTTCATCGTTCATCTGAAGCTTGCGGCAAACAAAAGGCGGGAGTCCAGAGAGCGGAACATCCTTTCCTGCCGTGACGTTATCCGGACCCCCGCTCCCGGTCAGGTGACGCCACCGTAACGTAGCAATAAATTATGCTTGGAAGATTGTTTGCGGAAAAGTAGGGAGAGAGGACAGCAGCAAAGTAATGTGACAACCAATATTATCCTACCGTGACACAGCCACAGCAAAAACTGTAAAATTATTCCACTGGCTATTTCATTGTCAACTAAGCTTCGTGAATGAGACGTGGCGATCGAAAGCTGCAGTCGTCGGCGTATATTAACGTACGATTACTGATACCTACGAAGCTGTAATGTGCAATCGTTAAAATTATTGGCACCATGAATGAGAATCCGTAACGTTAGTGCGTGAAGAAATCTTGTACAATGCGTCTGAGCCATCAATCGAGGCAGGGATTTATACACTTGCGCGCAGCGACATTTTACGCCCTGAAAAAAGCTACCGACGCACACTCTCGGAAGGCCTTTCGAAATAAAACAGTTACACCGATTGTCATTAAATACATTCCGTGGACACCAATTAACATACTTCACGACTCCTCCATTGGACACCTCGTGTCTAAAGACAATAGCTTAATGGTTTCCAAATTATTGAATAATGCATAAATGTCTGAGGCCACTTAAAAAGTAGTTTGAGACGGTCAAAAGGCCAGTATTAAACAGTACTTGGCGGCTTCCATCATCGTAACGCGCCCCATGGTTTACCTAATAAAGCCCGGTACAAGATAATTGAAACGCTCGACATATGATTACCTATAAACATACTTCAGCTTCTTCAGCCTCTTCGTCCCGTTCGTAAGGATAACAAACTTTGAACGCCCTCCTCGTGTTGACCCCTGGGGCACTTTCTCCTTCTCCTCCCCGAGGCCAGCCTGGCACGTTACTGCGGTTGCTCTGGCACCAGACTGAATGGGCCGCAAACTCGAAGGGAAGAAGAAAGGCCATGTTTCGCTCATTGTCCTCCGCGTCGCCAAGTGGAAATGATGCGAATAGACCTCAGCTATGTATAGAAAACAGAGCTTTTAAGAAAACGATTCGCACGAGGGGCCGAGAACAAAGTCTTTCCTTTGCCAACCCCTGTCGTGCCACATGTGAGGGCCAAGCGTCATCGTGCCATTAACTGCGCGTGTTGCTCTTTTATTTTCGTCGTTCGACTGTAATGCGCGCCGCTCGCCTTAAATCGTCCCGCGCAAGACGGCCTGTAGTCATGGAGATATAGGGCTCTTTTGGCTTGCTGGCTGTTGGGTGTCGCAAACGGCGCCCTACTCCCTCGCCGCCTCTCTCGTACGGTGGGATCCAGGCCATTCGGAAAAATAGCCTCGGCCTTATAAAGACATACCTACTCCCTTCCCTCAACCTTTCTTATCTGCCTTCATTGATTTGTTATTGTTGTTTCTACGGAAATTGTTTTCACTGCTCGAGAGAATTTGTTTCTTTCGCCCTCCTGTCTGGCTCGCCTGCGCGTCAATTTTTAAGCTCCGAATCGGAACGTTGCGTGCTTTCCTCCTGGAAGGCTTGCGACACGCGCATTCCTTCCTAAGTCACGTGTCAGCTAGGTCATTCGGAACCGTGAACTTTCATGCCTGTGCTCCCTCTGCGACCCCGTAAAAATTGATTCCTGGTCGGCGAAGCGGGCTTGAAATGGGAGCTGAAAGATTCGGTCCGTTACCCGAGCTCTGCGCATCTCCGGACTTTCGTATTTGAGAGCTCCGAAATACTCGGCCATGGGGGTATCCGGTTTCTGCACTCTTTCTCTATTTTGACGTTGCGTAACGTAAGCGATTGTGTTGCGTTTGGCAACATATGTTTGCCGTCGTCATAGAGTTTCCTACTAAAATACTAGAGGGAAAACTGGCGCTGCGGTCGTGAAGATGCCATGGGAATGATGGGTATGACATGGATTTGTCTAGTCTTCGTGCCCGCGGCTTCCAATGTACCGGTGGATTTGTTTATTCCTGTTTTTTTAGCGCCAATGACGCGAGTGACATTAGTGACATTACTACACTTTTTCATTACGCGACGAAGGCAGCGGCTGTAGTGTACGCTTTACCGCTAGAAATCATCAGACAGTCGCATGTAATCAAGTCGTTTGCAATGATGAGGTGCCGTGCAGTCTCTTTCGTTCTTGTTTGTTGATGGATGGCTACACATTATTTGCAGTGGTATTTTACCCAACTTTAGAAATATCTGCGCTTCATCTCGCGAATTTTATCGATGCGATCTTGCTGTTCTTTTTTCTTTTGTATCAGGTGCGACAGAATCTGTAAGCGTAGGGTCGCTTTCACGGCTGACATACATACCTTGTGGCAAGGCTGTCCCTATATCTTGTACTACACCGTTTGGATTCCGCTGTCTGATTAATTCAACGCTGACAGAATGCGCCAAGCACACGCACAGTTATCGTGCGTAGTAGACATCCATTTGGCGATAGGCAAACGCTCAAAAAGTGAGCGCAGATCAAGGCTCAGGCGCATTTCTGACGGAGTTTAACGGTACGGTTGCTTATTTACCATCACGTTTTTGCACAAAACTAACCAAGATATGATGGGCGATACTGCGCGTCTTCTACGGCCTCGCGCAGCGGCTTGAACCATATAGTTTGTAAAAAGGCAGTGGAGCACTTGCACTGCACTTAAAGAAGCAAGTGAAAGCACGTTTGTTAGATTTAGAAGACGCACCTACCTTTTGCATACCTGGAAACATTAGCACGTCATTTACAAGAGCAAAAATTTCTATTTTAAGTTCAAACACCACTATATCTGGAACTTAAACATTCATGGACGCCGCTAAATCTGGGCGCAATTAGAGGAGGCAACATTGCCATATCGCAGAATATTGCTAAATTCCTGAACGTTCAGTGTTTTTACAACCGCGGAAAAGCAACTAGTGCATGCGCATGCACATAGTTATTCCTAAATCTTCCGTTTTAGTGCACTACTTTGTCGTAAATGACGTATTTTTTCGAAGTTGCAATGCCATATGAAGCCAAAAGAACGAAGACTAGTCAAATCCATGTCATACCCATCATTCCCATGCTGGCTCAACCGCCTTGTTTGAAACCCCATATACACTAGCGCCAGTTTTCCCTCTAGTATTTTAGTGGGAAACTCTATGGCCGTCGTCAGACAGCGAGATAAAGAATAACATGCGCAATATAAACAGTAGAAGAAGTCGTGCGCTTCTCCGGCAGTTGCTGCCACGCACCGTCTAGCGGTGCACGCTTTACAAAGACGTTACGAGCGGCTCTTCCAGTTTCGTAAAGGTGATTTGCGAGAGAGCGTGGGAGTGTTGGCTGGGATTGCCGGGTGAGCCTCTATGCGTTGATGTGGCTGCGAAGGAGAAAGATTGCGGTGAAACAGCTGAAAAAAAGAAAAAAAAGGAAGGGCAGAGCAGCTTGAACGGTGATGCCGCATTTGTGGCCGGTAATGGCCAAACCGCATTCAAACTTTAAATCCAACTTACAAGGTGTCTTCCCTCCCTTCGAAATCCGTGGGTGCCGCACTTAATGGCTCAGATATTTGCTCTTGTCGCTGCGCAATAAACCTGCAGGAAAATGGACGCCCACTCTCCCGTCTTTCCTCCTTTCTTTCTTTTCTTTTTTTCTTTCTTTTTTATTCGGAGTGGGGACGTTCTTCGTAAAGCGAACGGGACAGCTGCGCTTTCGAAGAACGAGGTTCGTGTTGCGTTGCGCGAGTTTTGACTCGAGTTTTACGTTCTTAATAACAAATAAAATATAAGAAGTTGGGGGAAAGAAATCATGAGCAGGGGTTAGAAGGGGGCAAGAACATTTCGGCCACCGTTCTCAAGAACGAGGTAGAAATTTTTCACAAAGCCGAGAAGCAAGCTTCGGAAAAGCGTACTAAACGGCTGTGCGGTGATACAGCTGGGCTTAGCGAATTCGTGAGACTTCGAGACGTTAAACGCAATCACAGCCGCGTACTGTAACGCATTTATCCATAAAATATATAAAGGAATGCCAATCCCGCTATCTATCTATCTATCTATCTATCTATCTATCTATCTATCTATATATCTATCTATCTATCTATCTATCTATCTGTGTGTGTGTGTGTGTGTGTGTGTGTGTGTGTGTGTGTGTGTGTGTGTGTGTGTGTGTGTGTGTGCTGAGCTCTTAGAGCCATAAGGTATGCGAAGATTTTTGACGTATGCAAAGGTGACCCCTGCAGGAGTCATCGGTTCGTGTCTTCTTGAGCTGTTCACAGGGTGATGACCTGGTCCGTCTTCATCGTGTAAACGATACCGGCGACCTTCGTTCACACAAAACAAACAGCCTCTAGGAGTGGGATTTCGCAATAGTTATCAATGTGAATCCGTTCGCTCACCCTCACGTGATTGATCCGCATCGATCTATCACTGACGCAAGAGCTGTTCTTGTCAATCACGGGAGGGGTGGTGAGATAAAACGCAATGGTCCGACGTAACTCCGTCCCTGAGTTCTCCGTTCATGAAGCGTCTACGGATCACCTCCTGCCTAGTGAACAGTGCCGCATGATGTAGGCTGTAGGGGCTTGTTGTTCCGGCATGTCGTACATGCTCCTTTTTGAGATCGCAGACGTAGAGCACATATCTCTTTTGTGGGGTGACATTTTTGCATTTGGGGCTATAGCCTTCTCAGAACCATATTTGTGGTCATCGTGGAAGATGCTTCGCTATGCATTTCGGTGAAATGGACTTTGCATGCCGTTTCCCTCTGTTGTCTTGTTCTGTCATGGCCTGCGAAACACATAAGCGCGCGCGAAAGAGGGGGTTTTATCATCGGTATGCGAATACCGATAGGTTGTATATCTAGCATATAGCACGGAATGTCGCTTAACAGCCGCTTGTGTGTTGCCATCGGCCCAAGTATTCCCGGCTGCTCCAACACATACAGGCAAGCAAATTCAGAGCCGACTTCCACGTGGTTTCAAAAAACTTGAGCGCCATTTGTTAAATTTCCTCTATGACCAGCACGCAATCTCTTGTATTTTTTTACGCCAGCCGGAACCAGCGTTGTACGATGCCTCCGAGTAGGTGCGAGTGTGAATGCTGTTCTTTGTGTTCCCTGCTTTGATGTCTCCTTGTGCACATCGAGTGGAGCATGGCTGCCAACTTGCGCGTACTACAGTTCCTGCCTCCAGATCTCCTTCTATTCTTGCCGAACGGGTTTCGAGATAACGAAGAGTCTGGCAAATGAGTTCTGCGGAAACCCGCAAGGTGGAGTAACGTTTATGAAAGAGAAAATTAGCATCCACCCGTTTTGTAGCACAAGGCTACAAGGAAATCCGTACGGATTTCCTTGTAGCCTCGTGATACCAAACGGGTGGATGCTAATTTTTTTCCCTTTCATAACGAAGAGTCCGTGCCACAACACGATACCGCTTCTCTATATGCCTTCCCTTGACTTAAGGAGAAGTATATAGAGGAATGGCCGATTTAAATTGCCAAACCAGTCCTCCTGTTGTCTTGCAAGGGTGGTCGCCACAGGAAAAGTTCACCCAGCATTTTTCTCAGTGAGCCCAAGGAAGGCATAAAGGAACTTAATTGTAGCTTTTATTTATAGTGCAGTATTTTTGGCGCTTTCCTGCGCCTGCACCAGCGTTCTCGTCGTCGTCTTCTACCACATCACACACCGGCATCTCAACGTTTTGCGCGCACATCGCAAGCTCGGCTTTCGCAGATAACGAAAGCAGGGGAATGAGTCAAAGGCTCGTTTATTTGTTAGGTTGTGTCTCGCAGACGAAATCCCTCACGAGCGCGTGTGAGGCTCATTCTCGCTCTGACGTTGTGATGTTCATTATGCGGCCGTGGTATGCCCCAGGAACAGCCAGCTTGCGAGAAGAGACGCGGAGCGCCACCGACGATGCGCCGGTGACGGCGCTGCCTGTTGGTTCGTCCTTGTTAACGAAATTCTGCGGCATTATGAGAAACTAAGGGCGGGGGGGGGGGGGGGGGGTGGAAGGGGTGGTAGTAATCGGTGTTGCGAAAAACGTGCTTGTTTATACGAGGAGGGATATTCTTAAAGGCGTTGCGTTCCTCCTCTTGAGGCAAGACCCTGTGGAGTTTATCGTGGTTAAAGCCTCGGTGCTTGGTAGACGTCCAGATCTTAAATGCACCGTTGGAACATAGTAATTCTACTCCCAAATTGTTGTGCATCTAGAGGGCGTTTGCGTATTTGTTCGGGCGTTTGTAACGTCACTCAGTTAGGTACGTGATGGGTCAGCCCGAGTGCCCAAATAGCGAGAAGGTAGCTAAAGACATACTAGACGCGTTCAAAAAGGAAAAAAAATGGACAGAAGTTCATGTGGCAACCCACTATAAAAACGAAGGTGCAAGTTCACTTCTCTGCAGAGCGCATTTGGCAAACTGACGTAAGCACGCATCATCGTACAAATGTCGACTAAATACACAGGCTGAAGCTAGTTTTCTACTCATGGTTCAATCACGAACCACGTCCACGCTTTTTATGTCTGTTATAGTGGAAGCAAGCTATGCCTGCACACGCGGTTTGCAACGAGAAGACAAAAACCCAAATACAGATGGCCAAAAGTATGAGCACCCATTAGTATTGCAACCTGCGTCACAAGAAAGTTAGCGTGACAACTATGAAAAAAGTGTATTTCACTCCTGGGGAACAATAAGCCGAGTGTGAAATTTATACGCCCTGTTTTATACACAAACGGTCTGCGTCACACCTTATAGGACAAAAGGATGGAGAAAGAAACTGACGGTGTAATTACACCTTGTTCGTCGCAGTCTATTTCGTTGCAGCGGTCGGCGGGTACAGACTTTCCATGTTAAAAGAGCGTGCTGCTGTTTCAGTCGACTTGCAGCCAGTCCGTGATCCTCGTTCAGCTTCTTTTCATTTTTTCCCCGTGTTTTTTTTTTTTGTGTGTGCGTGCTTTGTTTTGTTTTCACGCGCCGACAATGATCATGCGAAACGGACCTCCCTTAAGTCGTGTGATCGACCTGACTGCCATTCTTGTCTGTAAACGTTTTTCGTCGCACAGAGGAAGCAATCTTAGTTTTGCAGTTTCTTTCTTGCAGTTTATTTATAGCGCCCAGCTCCACTACTGTTCTGTTTAGCTCATCCTACATAAAAGAGTCACCGGTCCACGTGTTGTTACTAAGTCACATATCTTTTGTATGTTTCCTCGTAACAACACGTGCACATTCCGGTTCTCATAAAAAGCTGGCGTGTGTGCACTGGCGTTAACTGTAGCTTAAAGACGCAACCTTGATCATATGAACGCACGATGAGTGAAGTCGCAAGTTTCCATTTTTTTTTTTTTTTCAAAATAACTTTCACACGTCTAGGAGGTTCAACTATGCACGCACTAACTGCGCACCGATATGTGTGGTAGCTGATTCACATTATACTGTCGCGCAGAACACAAGAAAAGTTTTAACTAAATCCCAGGGATTTTGCGCGTGCCAAAATCGCGATGTGATTATGTGGAATGCCGTAGGAGGTGTCTCCAGATTAATTCTGTTCATACGGTGCTCATTGCCGTATGTACGGTGTGCGGCTGTGGCATTGTGGATATGCAGCCACCGCGGCTGGGATTGGATCTCAGTGTACAGTAGCGCAACGCTTTATAAACGCCGGGCCATCACAGTTTCTGTGCCCGCATGGACAAGACGATTTGTCGCGGAACAGAAGCCGAGTGCGGCAGCAACCTCAAGCCCGCGTTTTTACGCGTCAGACCTCGCATATGTTGCTAAAGGGCGCAAATACACCCTATGCAGGCAAGACAAGAATGTGCGGGATTGTACAAGAGGGTGACGCGGTCTTCGCGTTTCAGGTCTTGGGGATGAAATGTTTCCTCGTGTGTCCTACGATCACGCATTGTAGGACGGCAACGTATTTCGCTGGCGCTCCCAAAGAAATGGGTCGCGGTGCCGTTTTTGGTTAGACTAAACGTCAACACAAATGTTAAAGGGGCCGCGAAACCTTTTGCGAAAATTTTGTATGACGTACCTATTCGAAATCCTCGCCCTCGAATCTACAATGCACTTGGCTGCATCGTTTGGGTTTACCTGCAGGGATAAAAACACAATTTCGATGTCCCCCAGTGCGCGTTCCCCTCAACTCTACAGCTCGTCATCTTAGGCCACCATGGCATCCAAGATCTGATGCGCCCTGGGATGTTCCATTCTTGCCTCCGCACGGCGGAAACATATGGGGACCGTACCGGTCCAACTATTTTCGTACTTTCTAGCTTTCATATAAATTTCTTATTTTAGAGCAAACGAAAGTTGACGACATGTTTATGTTTTTCAATGTCTTGAGGTGACGTCACCGACTAGTGCCTGTGCCGGCGTGTGGTGTCGCATGGTCTTTTCGGGAGCGCAAGGACGCCAGAATTTCAACTGTGCGTCATCAAAGGTGCACTGAATATTACGCCGAAACATTTCGGTATCAACATTTGGAATGCTTATTAAAGAAGTGAAAATTACAACCGGACAGCTCCGCATTCTTTTCGCGACCCCTTTAATGTTGCGCGCCGTCATGTTAATGAGAAAGAAAGAGAAACCCACAGGGCCTCCCGCCATTTCATTATTCTAAGTGACGCAAATACTTGGACCGTGGCTACTTGCATTAAACTGTGCTCGTCTTTCCTGAACGCGAGTGACCTCAGTATCTTATGATGCTCCGGGAGAAGCAATACCCATATAGTGCAGGCTCTTCTTTCTTTTCATCCCACAGACCGGTAAAGTGGACGTGAGTCGAGCTGATCTTACTGCCTTTCATTTCGTGTTCTGTTCCACTCCTCCCCCCCCAACACACACACACACACACACACACACACACACACACACACACACACACACACACACACACACACACACACACACACACACACACACACAACTTTCAAGCCTCAGCGCGTGCATCGCACATCAACTCATCCGAACTGGTTTGTTAAGTAATTGCGTCATAACAGCTTTCTCCTCCCAGTCGATTTCTGATTCAACCATTCATAGACAGATCGACGTAACATTACGAGAAATGAATACTACAGAACGGATCAGAGAACAAGTAGAAATTCTCGATATCCTAGCCTACATTAAGAGGCCAAATGGACCGGGGTGGAATGGATATAAGGAACTCAGTGAACAATGGCAGCGGCTTAGGTAGGGTGCTCAAATAAATGTGCAGGATTATTACGGAATCAGCTTACGGAAGACAAAACAGATTGGAGATTATTGGAAGAGATTATTTCTTCGTGCTGCAGTGGACATAAAGTTTCAAGATGATGAGAATGACGCTTACCTTCTAAACTACACCTGCAGAAACTTGCGTGGTTTTTTTTATCGGAAACTCCAGAAAACGCTGCTTCATTTGGCAACACTGCTCAAATAAACAAGGGTGATATCCAGAGTTACGGCGAAACTTTCGCTTTGCGCTGTGCTGAAGTTTCTAGATTTTGGCATTAAATCGCAGTGTTTTGTCGAAGGCGAAGAAGTGCGCGCGGCTGATCATCTCATATTAAATCGCCCTGAAGGACTTAAGTGACGAAACGACATATAGTTGCGCTTCGCGTCACAAACGTTCAGCCTGTTCGGCGACGCGCTTGAGATAAGTTTTGAAAATCAGGGATCTTCTAAGCGAGCCTGAAGTTGAGGTAGGCTACTGTTTGTAGCAGGCCTCTCAGAGAGATGCGTCTTTTGGACACGGCTTTATTGCCACGAAATTCAGTTGCGCGCGCAAAGTTGGCAAGCGAAGTGGCGGTACGGTACCTATAGGCCGAATGCCCCTAAACCTACAGAAGAAGCGTTACTTGCGGCTTCTCTGATATTTCTTGCGAACTGATGAACTGCCAACGCGCCACGTTGAGTGAGAACACACCACTGTCCGCGTACACCGGCTAACAAGTGCATGCAGGCATAACGCACGTGTCTCCATATACCTCCCGTTCCTCTATACTGCGTCGCCCCGCCACGGTGGTCTAGCAGCTATGTTACTCGGCTACTGATCCGAGGGTCGCGGGATCGAATCCCGGCTGCGGTGGCTGCGTTTCGATGGAGGCGAAATGTCGAGGCCCGTGTACTGTGCGATGTCAGTACACGTTTAAGAACACCAGGTGGTCGAAATTTTCGGAGACCTCCACTACGGCGTCTCTCATAATCAGAGCTGGTTTTGGGACGTTAAACCCCACAAAACAACATCTATACTGCATCGCATGCGTCGAAAAGTAAGTCAGCGAGAATATTTCTGCCGCTTAATCTGAGCATCAGTAACGCTATATTGGCTGGCGTATACAAAACGAGCGTACCCACATTTCGCGTAATCCAATATGCGTGAAAGCGCTTGCGTAAACGAAAGTACACACCTATTTTTTTAAAAAGCCCATATGATATTGAGCTAGCACACTTAAATAATACCCTACTCAACGGGGGGAAAGAATACGTCGTAAGTGAAGAGGTCGGAACAAACTTTATCGTAGTGCCTGTCAATTTCTTGCCCGTGCGCGAGCTTCTAATCCACGTCTTCCATCACAGCTTCTCTCGTCTTCGTTTGCTTCTCTCGGGAAACGATGCGTTGCGGCCTTTCCATCGCGATTACGCACATTTAGGTACATGAGAATAGCCTTTTCACGTGAAGTTTACTTTTTCGGGCTCGTGCACAGCTGTCTTATAGCGTGCGGTAATGCGATAACAGACTTGGCAGCAATGACATTACTGTAATGAAATTACATAATTAAATTACTTTTTGCCGTAATCAGGAACGTAGTAAATCATTTTTGAGAGCTGGTAATTTCGTAGTGTAATTATTTCAAGCAGGTAATTTCGCGCAACTAGTCATTACTTTGCGAATTCCTTTTGAATAAGATATAGCGTGTTCGCTTCCCTCATGGTATAACAAGTTCACCAGAAAACAAAAGTAAGATAACAAAGACGAGCTAATCTAAGTGCCAAATCTCAATTGTGAGAACAAGGCAGGCCCACATGAAAGCTACGTATATGCGCCGTAAATGTATACGTGCTGTAAGCAACCTTTATAGGAGTTAGCCCATATACGTGCTATAAGCAACCTTTATAGGAGTTAGCCCAAACTAACTTTTGTAAAAGTATAATTTTGAAGTAATCTCTTTACTTTTCGAAAGTGATAGTAATGTAGTGGCATTACCTTCGCCCAGCTTTAATTTGTAGTGTAGTTTAATCGTTGAAAAAGTTTTAGAAAAGTAATTAGTAATGTAATTTAATTACCTTTTAGAAGTAATTTTATCTCCTGCGCTATAGCGTGTTGCGCTTATGGGCTGACCGTGAATTGCCTGTTTCCAGGCGTGCCCGTTAGGAGGCGAGAGTTTAGTTCGAATTGCGAATATACATTGAGGGCTCCTGTGGGACACGTTAGGCCTCTAATATTTCGTCCAAGCTTTTCTTTTTTATTTTTTTATGTACATCTGCGCATACCGCTTCGTCAACCTGTAATAAAGTCGTAAAGGTTTCCCCTCCCTGCGTGAGCACAAACACGTGAAATTGCCTAAGCAGAGAGCGGCAGTAATCCACCAGGGACGAAGTGCCATACCGCGACAACGACGCCAGAACACGTGCCGCTCTCAATCGGCTGGTAACGTGTTGTCATTGACCTAAGTGCGTCTTTTCCGCCTCGGTCGGGACCGAGTGTATATGGGACGCCATCACTTTCCGTACTCGAATGCAGTGAGTGCACAGCTGGTAGTTGTTTCCCTCGGCTGCAATATCCGTTCCCCGCCGACGGCGTCAAACTTGCTCGCCGCACCTTGAAAGTGAATCGAAGCAGTGAAACGGCACTCCGGGGTTGCGGTGGTCGCTCGAATACACGAACGTGCCTCGACTCCGCAATACTGCGAGAGACTACAGTGGCTCCGGATTGCTTTTACCACGTAGGTTATATATACACTAGGCGGGATGCTCCCACACGTTCGGGCAAGCCGGGAGCTCCTTTGTTTCAGATCGCGTCGCCTTATTGCGAGCTTGGCCGACGCTTCGCCGTGGAAATTGGAAACTCAACTAGCGTGAATTCCAGCATTTTCCCCGTAACAGCTAGCCACGTATGTGCGCGTACTCTTATGTGCCTGCGGTGCGGTTCAGTAAACTCAAACTCACGCAGGACGATGCCTGTATTAGCCGCGTGGTGGCGCTATGCGGGAGCGCATACGTGATGTTCTAACGAAATGTGTAGGACTCGAAGCGGGTCCTACACATTTCAACACCGTTGCAAAAAAAAAAAAAAGTGATCGCACAGAGACTCTATCTGGAGAACTATTCTGTAGCTGTCCACCTAGCAAACATGTCTGCTTCTGCCTGACTTCACCAAAGAGTCAGACTGAATGCACGTTCTTCAAGGTTCGAGTGACGAGTAGCGAATCTCAGCGCTCGCTGCGTTGAAGCGCATATTCCGTTCCTGCCATGTTGAGCAGAGCAGTTTCACCAGAAGGGCGAAGCAATGAAGCGATGACAGCTCATGGATTCTTATACGGAGTAAAAGCTGGCAGCCTTAGAGTTGATGTGCTTCCGCTTTGTTCCACTGAACTGCACGATCCTGTTCGGCGTTGAGCTACAGCGTGCCCAACGCGCAGCTGCACCTTCTTCTTCCTGCTTGTGCAGTGTGGACACACATGTAAGCGCGCTTTTCGTTCAGCGCGACTAGCCTCCCTACAAAGCTCTTCTGCCCGCAGCCCCATCGACGCGCTGCTACGCAGTAGAAACGCCGCCGCCGACCCAAGCGAACAGCGTGGCGAGAGCACGGCGCCAACTCGTGAGAAATGTGCGAACGCGGCCTGGCTTCTTTTAAAATGTTGTAGCGCAAAGGAACACAGGGACACACGAAGAGCACAGGACGGGCGCAACGGGCGCTAACTTCTTCGTGTGTCCCTGTGTTCCTTTGCGCTACAACATTTTAAAAAGAAGTCATGAACCAACTAGCCCAAGAAAACGTTTTGCGGCCTGGCCTCCTAGCGGAAGGCAACTCAGAGGTTCTGGCATGTTGCCAACGTCAAGCCCTGCCCATAAGTACCTCTCGGCTGGCAGGGAGGTTAACCAGAACCAAAACAAAAACTCAGGGAGGTTAACCAGAAAGGCGTCCGGTTGGCTACCCTACATTGGGGGAATGAGAAAGGGGAATAGAAAGATGTGAGAAAGAGAGGAGGAGGAGAATGAAAGAGACGTTGTAGCATGGCTCCATCAGTCAGAGGCGTTCGCTCGACCCCGTCGTCTTCTAGAAGCGCATAAGTGCTTTCAGTGCCTTGTGGGCCGACGAGCGATGAGGACGGTGTACAAGAGGCATCTGCACAGAAAGTGGCCGATCGTCGAGTTGTATATATCGTGTGAGCAAGTGCTTTCCTTTCCGCGTCGAATCGCGGACAGTGGCACAGCAACTGGTCAAAGGTTTCGACGGTGTCGCACAACTCGCATGTCAATGCACTGTCGGTCGCTCCAATTCATGCGGAGCATGCCTTTGGGAAGGCAACTCCTAGAAAGTGCTGATGGACGACGGCGATGCAGGAAAGGATTTAGATGGTACAGTCGTGTTCGCCTGATGTTTAGCGAGTTCCACTCAGCCAGTGAGAGACTGCGTGCCAGGTGCCGAAGCTGCATTGCAGCGTCGGCTCCTTGAGATCGGAACCGAAACGATGTTCCGCGTTCTAGAGCAAGCCGTTTAATGCCGCACACATGAACAACGTCCACTCAAGGCCTAGCCATGTTAAGACGCAAGAGGATCATATTTGCAGCAGGTCATTAAAAACACACAAGCATGAAAGAAAAGGCGGCGCTCATGGGCTCTCGTATCCGTTATTTGCGAAAAAGATGCGATAGATGCACGCTTCCACTTGGCGCCCATGGAAAAAGCCGTTTTCATAGCATGCTTTAAGATTAGGCGCAGAAAAAGTAAAGTCACTAGGCGACTTTTGTGACAGTCACTCTCTTGCAGACTAAACATCTAAATCTGTGGAAAAGTGTAGAATGCCGTTTTCTTCTTGTTTATTTTTTCGGTACTTTCACAAAGAAAAAAAAAGTTGCGCATTGCGTGTCTTTCGCGAAACGGATTAAAGGCAGCGTCACCGTCACTATCCTAAAGAGCAGTGTGCAGAGCCAACTAAGCCGTGCTACGCATACGGCCACAATAATTGTTACAGTACAACTTAGACAGCCGTTTATATCTGGGCCGTTTATTTCAGCGCGCAAAAGGATAGCTTGTCTGAAAAGCAATAAAAATTTAAAAAAAAACGGTCCCGTTTCTCCGAACATTGCTCCTATAAATTCCTCCTTTTTCTAAAATCCTTTCTTGCCTGCAGCCGTACCATTCGCAAAGTGCGTTAATTCTGCAGTCAGTGGCGTGAACTCCCATATGCCTAGGATTAAAGCAGTTCGTCGAACAAAAACAAGAGCTGTGTTCATTTCGTGAACTTTTTGAGAATTGGGACGAGCATCGAACCGTCTATAGTCCTGAAACGCTGGTCTTGGATCTGTTTTTTTTCTCTTCTTTTTGTTATTCGTCAAAGGGGATTGAAAGTACCACTCTATAGTGCCGCCGCAGCAAAAGCGTCGCATATTCGTTCGTGGCAATGCAGGAAGTAGCACGATTTAGAAAACGTTATACCGGCTTTGTTTATGGGTCTTCCTTCCGCTCGGCAAAAGCCATGAGCACTTTTAATCGGGGGATATACGGGGAAATCGTGAACTGCCTGGTGAGCGAGCTCCTATTTTTCTCGCAAACAGCACAATAGTGGCCGGAAAACCGCCGTGCAAACGAAACGCGGCTGCCTCAAAAACAGCGAAAGTAGATTGCTGCGTGTTTCACCCCACGCAAGTCGCGAGCCATGCATAAGGCAACAATGCGATTACGAATCAAATGCGCGCTCTTCAGTGCGGCCCGCGAGTTGGCTGAAAGACCGTGCTTTGTTGTTGTTGTTTTTTTTTTTTCGCGCGGGAAGTATGCAAAAGTGGCCCTCGTAATCTCCTCTATTCTATAGTGTCGCCCAAAGCACTTGCAGAGGTTTTTAATACGCAAGCGTCCACAACAGAACCGCTTGCGCATAAAATATATATATATATATATATATATATATATATATATATATATATATATATATATATATATATATTGATTGATTGCGGATCATTTATGCATGCGAGAGTACACAATGGAGTCGTGAATATAGCGCATGATGTTCTAAAATTGGGTGCATCGGGAGCGGAGAGATCAAAAGGGGATGGGAGTGGGATAATCGGATGAAGTTGTGCTTCGTTTGAAACGGATGAGCGAAAGATGTCTTTATGTGAGTTATAACCTGAAACACATTTAACGTTTCATATCCAGGCAATATTTTTCGCATGCTAACGCTATTGTGCAATTGTGTAAATGTGATTGTGGCCCCAGCATCGTGTAACAATAAGATGTGTATATTTTTTCTTATGCTACGCCCGGTCCGTTCTAATCCCCGGTAAATTACCATATTAACCTCTCGTTCTATTTTGTGGCCGCGTCTCCCCTTCGGTAGCCGCTTTGTGCGCTGAACTGCACAAGTGATTACTTTGTTTGAGTCCGAACCAATAAAAAGCGAAAAAATATTGTGTGCTGATAATCGGTGCATAAGTCTGTTTATTAATAAGTGCTCTAGCATACCGAACATTTTATGACTCTGTTGTCCAAATAACGTTGAAGCAAAACACTAAGCACAATTACGCATATTTTGCGGCACACTTACCAGCGTTGATGCTGGTATTTTGCACTACTTTTTTTTCTTTATCGATATTGACATGCCCATTCATATAATGCAGTTTCCTTCACCTTTACATTTATCTTTATTTTCTTTACCTAAAAAGCGTTGTACCTTGCTTGATTGGGATGAGCCATAATTTAATAATTAAAGATCTTGTACAATCATGATGGAGATAAAGTAGAGAGCAGAAACAAAACAATTATGCACATCGTCGGTCGCAGTTGTGCCTCCTTTCTTCTGACCAACTTCAGCCACGTGCCATTCACTAAGGTAACACGCGCTTCTGAGCACTTTCCATTATTGCCCACAGAGTTTATGTTGCGAGAATAATGTATCTCAACACTGTCGAGTAATGTGCAGAAGGAAGCTTCGTTAAGCCTGCTCTCCGGTAAAGCAGCTGCTCTGTTTATAAACGGTTATAGAGATCAATGACGTTATTTTATTTCATTTGGTTGCTGGGATTTTTCTTGATGCTCAAGAAGAATGTAGGGAGAGGTTCACAGTTGTTTCAGGTTTCCTGCTGTTCAGCAGTATATAAAGAAAACCCTTCCGTTGTGGTAGCTTTATTCTATGCTCGTCGGAAAAAAATCATGCGGCATGTTCTGTGTAACGCTCGATCCTTCGGTTCGCACATCACGAACGTTCTCTGCGTACTGTACTCGAAGCCGCTCTTGAGTGGCAGTTCATAATGAAATGAAATGAAATAGGGTAAGGAGTGCAAACACGGACCCAAATAGATAACACGAACGCCGACTATCAACTGAAGGTGCGTGCGTGCGTGTGCGTGTGTGCGTGCGTGCGTGTGTGTGTGTGCGTGTGTGTGTGTGCGTGTGTGTGTGTGTGCGTGTGTGTGTGTGTGCGTGTGTGTGTGCGTGTGTGTGTGTGTGTGCACGCGCGCGATTGGGGGGGGGGGGTACTTTGGCGAAAAAGAAAGCAGACAAAAACTTATCTGCGCATGCCCACGAATGATAGCGCCCCCTGTCAGTAGGGTACATGCGCGCCTCTGTGAGGTGCTTGACCATTAGACGCGTTTATTCCCTCCTGTACAAGGTCGCGCATATATCTAACTTCGGTCGAGGCTTGGCATATCAATAGCAATGGAAGCGCACGCATGAGTCAGCCTTCGATTAGCTTACACCGGGAAGAGATCAAACGCCTTAACAGTCAGCCGTAGTGGAGGCCTACGAAAATTTCGACCACCTGGTTTTCTTTAATGTGCACTGGCATCGCACAGCACACGGACCTCAACATTTCGCTTCCATTGAAACGATACCGTCGCGGCCAGAATTCGATCCCGGGATCTTCATGTTAAAAAATAATTGAGTCCCGCTTGGTTATAAAATTTTAGGTGTTTTCTGGTTCCCGTTCAGATCCGTTGTCCTGGCCATGCCTCGCGAACCCTTTTGGTTATTTTTTATGTCCGCTAATTTCCTAAGGCATTTGTTTCATTTAGCCGTTTCTCCGTATCTCTTCGTCTAGAATGAGATCTGCTGCACGTGCTCGCATTCACCAACAACCAGGTGTGTTTATGGAGTGGCTGTTTCATGATGGATTGGATCTTGCTAACTCTTAGTTGTGTCAGATATATATAGTTAAGTTACAGATATAATTAAGGCGATACTCTATGCTGATCTTCTGCTATGTTTGTATTTCCGTTAGTCTCGTCAATAAACAGCTGCTGAGAGTTAACGCCAGTCCCTTATGTTTATCTGTCCTTGTGTAGTTTTGCGCTACGAGTTTTCCTTCAGAAACAAACAACGGATGGTTCTAAGGTTTAAACTTGTATTTTGTCTGCAAATAATACGAAGAAGAGATAGTAAATGCGCCGCAATGATACAGGATCAAAGTAGCCAGAAGATAGCCACGAAGCTAACCTGAAATTTTCATCGCCAGACAGCGTCCAAACCAGCCAATCTCGAGCAACGTAGCCGCCATCGGCAACCCTGCTTTCCGTAGCTAAGTATGTGCAGTTTGTAAAGCCGCAAACCGCAAGAATATCCAGCGATCATCGCTTCAGAAACATAGAAAATAGGTTAAATACCTACAATACTTTGCACAATGCAAAGCAAGTGGCCTCACATGTACTTAAGTAGAGAAGAGAGAATACGTGAACAATGCACACGCTAATAAAGCGATAAATGACGCTAATATTCGCCGATCAACCTGGGACTCAAGACCACCGTTGGCTAGTTATAATTTACCGATAAAAAACTCCAATGTCTCTCCAGCACTATAGCTGAAGCATAAGCCTGTACGCCCTAATGAGACCCAGATGTAAAAAAAAAGGAAAAATGGAGTGGGGGCACAAGCATTGTTATTGCGACAATCCCACTTCATCTGAGAAACTTCCTGCCAAGAGCTAGGTTCTGCTTTGCATGCATTGCATGCCCTTAGAAAGCCTGGTTCCATGCACGTCTTTCACTTCTTTAAGCACACCGCGGGTCAATATTTTGCTAACTAAGCGGAGGTCCGTCTCCACAAACGCACCGGTGACTCGCACAGTGGTTGGGATAAAGTGCAATACCAGGACATGATAGTAGGGCGGACTCGTAAGATAAATTCCGAGTGCCTAATTAAGTTCGTCTCCCTTCTGGTTCTATTTATTGTTTATCTGAGTATGTCTTGTGGTACTGATGAATGCACATGATCGTTAACGCTTATTTCGCCTAACCTAACGCAGGTGATAAAGATGCTGTTTGTCATCGTGGCGCTGTTCGCCTTCTGCTGGCTCCCTTACCAGTTGTACAATGTTCTCCGAGAAGTGTTCCCCAAGATTGACAAGTAAGTTGCGCACTACTGCTTCTAGTGTTATACCATAATTCGCAGTGATTGTGATTTATAGCCTGACATGGTGTGGGTCGCTTACTTATTGTGCAGTTAGCCTTACTTCGAAATGTTGTAAATCTAAACCTTTTTTTTTTTATTGGCGGATCGACGTAGCTGTTCTGTTGCTGAATAAGTACAACAGTTTTGTCTATTTGTAGACCAGCGTTGAAACATAGCTATAAATATTGTCCTTTCAGCAAGAGTGAAGCTGAGTGCGTGATAGTAATCAAACCTTATGACGCTGACCACAAATTATAAGAATATGTTGAGGCTCCTATACAAAACTATTGTTCACGCTGGCTGGCTGACTTACGCAAGTGAGTGAGTGAGTGAGTGAGTGAGTGAGTGAGTGAGTGAGTGAGTGAGTGAGTGAGTGAGTGAGTGAGTGAGTGAGTGAGTGAGTGAGTGAGTGAGTGAGTGAGTGAGTGAGTGAGTGAGTGACAACAGCGAACGCCTGTGCCTTTTCATTCTTTCATCAGCGTGCTGCAGTCATGTCTGCTCAGTCATACGTCATGATTTTATTTTGTTATATACACCCCATAACTCGAGAACAGGATGTCAAATTTTTTGAGCTGCATCGGCAGAAAAGTGTCAGTGCACGGTTTTAAGTATCAGCAGAGTTAGATGATTCATACACCTCTGAACCCACATACCGAAACAACAGTAGGTCCTTCCCCATCAGGCACTGCCGCTTCAAGGAAAACTTGCACGCAATATACTTAATTTCGTGTTTCTCCACTTATAGTATTGACTCCCGTAGCCTTCAAGATTCATGCCCTGTTCCACGGGAATCCACTGTATGCGTGCCGCACCAAAAGCAGCTCCAGATGATCACGGCATGCATATGTTGCTTGAACGACAGTGGCTAGCGTACCCGAGTGTCGAGTCCAGGCACATATCCAGACCCATAGCGCTGGGACTGGAGTCCCATTCCCGGTGTCTGATGATGTTACGTGGACCTGTGCCCAGGGGTGATAGTGAGATTGAGATTCCGTGCTGGCGAAGGAGTATCGGGAGAGAAGGGCAGCTGCAGAAAACCCAATTTTATTATCTCAACTGCTTAAGCAGTAAAGAATGAGAATAAGGACTGACTCTCTGCGGCTACGCGACTTCAGTTCTGCTCGTCACAAATGGTTTGCATGCGTTTTAAATATATGAAAGAGAAAATTAGCATCCACCCGTTTTGTAGCACAAGGCTACAAGTAAATCCATAAGGATTTCTCAGAAATGAATTCTTCTTGGTTGCCGAAAAATTTGTCCTGGTCCGGGGCTACACCACCTTGCGGGTTTCCGCAGAACTAATTTGCCATATGTTTTAAATATAGTCTACATAGGCAAACTTTCGAATTTGCCGTCGCGCGTATGCGTGCGTATGTGTGCGTTTCGTCATCTAAAACTGCCATTATGTTCCGTGCAGGTACAAGTACATAAACATAATCTGGTTCTGTACACACTGGCTGGCCATGAGCAACTCCTGCTACAATCCTTTCATTTATGCCATCTACAACGTGAGTATGACCCCTCGCCTCCTTCCCACGCGATTTGCGCTGCTTGAAACGTTTGCGACTGGTTGCATGCCCGCTTTGAGCGAATATTAGTTGCATGTGAGTTTGCATT
Source organism: Hyalomma asiaticum (assembly GCA_013339685.2). Taxonomy (NCBI): domain Eukaryota; kingdom Metazoa; phylum Arthropoda; class Arachnida; order Ixodida; family Ixodidae; genus Hyalomma; species Hyalomma asiaticum. The sequence goes on along the minus strand of CM023481.1, from coordinate 108,815,030 downwards.
ATCCACGAGCATTCAGCATAGTTTTACCGTAGGATTTTTCACGCACCGATGATTTAGTAGCTCTATGAAAAACGAGAGCCCCCAAGCTTGTGTCGTTGCGTATCCTAAACCACTGCTTTGCTGCTGATCTAACACAACAGTCTAGATCTCAAGTCACGAAAGTTTTCCTTTCTAAAGGCACGAACCCTGGTTTACATTTGCTCTCGCTTTCTCCGCCTGGCCGCACTGACCTCTTGTCATTCAGCGACTTTCTTAATTTGGTATAACGCAAACGCGCCGTTATGTACAAGAGAAGTTTTCTGTATACGAGAATTAAACCCATGCCATGCATAAATAAGAGCGCTGGAACGATTTCTGTGAACAGGTGCCGGCTTTTCACGATGTCGAACGCATGAAATAGTGAAATCGGCCGGCAGTGTACTTAAACGTTGAGCACGGCCACACCACTCCTGCGAAAGGCACGCTTGGTAAATAAACGCCAATTACTAGCTTTATGGCCGGATAGGTGTCTGCGTTAAACATACTAAGACCACACTTTTTTTTCCTTAGTGTGATACCAATGACTGGCGCCAAAAATAAGCGTTTTATTCGCATCGTGAATGCATATTCAGCGTGCTGTGTGCATAGATACTCCTCTAACATCGAACTCGTGCTCGCGAGAAAGCTCGTACGATGCAACAACGGTGTGTAAGAACAGGTGCTACAGGCAGTCATGAGAGTGGCTGTTAATTTGAGTCCAAGGAGAAAATCAGAAGCCATTTTGTTGTCATGGCCTTTTGATCACTTTCTGGCCGCTTCTTACAACCTGGAACAAACTTCTCACCCTCTCAATAGTCCCCTCTCGTTCTGTACACTATAGTCGTTCTCTATAAGAAATAAAGCCTTCTCCATTTTTTCTATACGTCTCACTGCTGGTCGGTACTTGTTGCTATTTACGAAGGCTCCTTTTTTTTTTTTTTTCAAAGTCTCATTGGTCGCGAAATCAAAACACCTGTGAAATTGGCAACTGCTTTATTTCGAACTTTTAGATACATATTCCGACTGTGTTTCTACATAGTCGCCGCTACCATGGAAACATTTGTCGTAACGTGGTACCGATTCTGTTATGCTCTCGTTATAGAAGGCCGTATCCTGAGGGCTATCTCTTCTTTTTTCTGATGTTACCGGTTTTGAAATCAGAGTCACAGCGAAATTTCGATGGCGCTGCGCACAATTAATTGTCTCACGCAGCGTCTCTAGTATGCCAGTAGAGTGCGCAGGTCGCAGATGGGAATTCTGAGCTCGCAATGAACGTGTAAACATGCCTAGAAATACAGAGTCCCCCGCTAAGTTTGAAGTGCGCGGTGTCATTCGGTTTTTGCACGCTGAGGGGGACAACGCAGCCAACATTTACCGACGAATGAGTAGAACGTGTGCACTACAACTGTCATGAGCGACAGCAAAGTGCAGAAATCATGCGACTTTGAAGTATGACGTATGCACAACGACCTGCCGACAGCTAGCCACGTACAGAATTGGCTAAAAGCACAGGCGGCCGCCTTCTATGTAGAGGGCATAGGAGAGTTAGCGTCACGTTACGACAAATGTCTCAACGGAAACGGCGACTATATGTAGAGGTGTAGCTGCAAAGTGTGTCTAAATATTTCAAATATTTGAATTTCCTGTGGTTATGATATCGCGACCAGTCGAACCTTGATAAAAAGATATCCCTCTCACTAATGACATTTGAGTGCTAACTTCTTTGCAAATACGTACACTCACCTTGAACATTTTTTATTGATGAAAGCAGTGGCACCCTGCGACACATGCCTGAAGCACACCGCTGTCATGAATATGCGATGTCATGAATATGCGGATATGCGGGTGAAGTTTTCTCGCAAATTAGGGCTCGTTTCAACCATGCCCCCGACCGATCGTGACAGAAACAAAAGACTCACCAGCGAGTGACGAATAGAGCGCTAAGCTTGATTGACCGCAAGACGCCAGAGAAGATCCGTTGCCCTTTCTCGTGTTCGAATTTGATGTGGAAATTGCACTGTCCTTTACGATAGCAAACGGCTCAAGAAATGATCAAAACGCCTCGCCATTGCAACGCCACTTTGGTGATGACCTTAATGACGGTGGCAAATAAAGTGGCACGCGTGGGCCACAGTATCGCCATCACTTAGCATAAAAAGAAGGAACGACAGGCCACCAAAGTTCCCCGACTGCCTGCAAAATAACATATATATATATATATATATATATATATATATATATATATATATATATATATATATATATATATATATATATATATTAACAAGAAAAGCGAGTGCGGGCCTTGTAAGCTAGCCCGTAAGGAGTGCTAACTTAACGATGCAAAGAAACTTCCCGACGGTGTTGAGCTAATGCAAAAACAATAGGAAGGCGCTGGTGGCGAGCACTCGATAATGTCGTTAGCTCTGAGAAATAGTGCCGAACGTGCGGTGCTTGCGTTCTGCTTAGATTCCTATCCCTTTTTTTGTTTTCTATTTTGCTCCTCTCAACCAAGCACGTCGGCGCTCTCATGGGTTGCCTCTGGTCGCAGCATGGTTTTCTTCCCTTCCCGTAACGCCACCTCTGCCCGTGCGGGCTCTTTTCTCTGTCCAGATCATTCCCCGCAAACGTAGCAGAATGAGAAGTGAGGGCGAGCTTTGAGCCTGCAGGGGGCACAGCTTCTTTCTGTGCGGGATGACTATAGTCGGGCAAACCACACAGGTACGTGGATCGCTAGGAAAGAATCTAGCGAAAGAGAAAAAGAACGACGAATGGCTGCCCCAGATCCCCCTTCTCCCAGCCCCTCCTTCTCTTCCTATGCAAACACGCACGAACTGCGCTTTCCTTCCTTTCGCTTCCTTCCTAAACTTGCATGTTGCACGAGGTTGAAATAAATAGGACACTACGCACTGGTGTAAGCCAGTTTATGTGGCGCACCTCGCTGGCATGCCACCTCTCTCTCTTTTTTTAAGAGGTTATTACTAGCACGCCTTGTACTGGTCAATAACCACGTGAACCTTTTTCGTTTTCGTTTTCCTTTTACTCACTCTAATGCGGGTAATTAAACTGTGTTCAGCACAAGGGTTGTTCAATCTCATCGCAGGTTAATTTCAACTCTCACGTCGACGTCTTCAGTTGCCCACGGTCTCGAGATAGTCTACCGTTTTTGAGGATAGCGTTAAAGTATATGCGCCAAGCTACAGCGCAAGGATAGCTTGTAAGACTGCACACGCGCAGACTTCGGTGACAGGTTTGTGCGCTGCCAGTCGTCTCTATAGCTGCGCAATTTGGTGAGACGCTGACACTCGCAAACACGTGCGGTAAACACGGCGATGCCGTCCACACGGCTGAAGTTGACACATTTGAAATGGCAGCTGCGCACTTCACATGCGTGTCTGCTACTATCAGTCTCAAAAGATGAATGTATTCGCTCTAGATTTGACTCATAATGGTTCTGCTGGGTTGTACAGTTCACAATGGAATTTTCTTTCTAGGGTCCGTTCTCGGTGTTTTGTTGTTGTTCATTTCCTTTTTTTTTTTTCGCCCTATATAAGGTTCAATCAACAGTAGTGACGGCATAAACTAGGCATGGCCTCAGATATCTCGCGGTGCGCGCAGCGAGTCGGGGCGCGTCAGAGTGGGTCAGAGATCATTCATCACGAAGGTTTGTTTGTCCGTTTAGAAATATATCACCCAACGTTTCATGATAACCACACATAGACAAGCAAAGCGCATTGTTGTCCAGTGCATTGTTGCGCAGCGTTCGATAGCTTCGACGTTTACCGCTTCATATATTGCGCGCTTTCGCAGGAACGTGGCGCCAAAAAAGCTCGCACGTCTGTCGCCATTCCGCTAGTTTCGGATATTCTAAATGACAACTCGGCGCCGTTCTATAGCAGCGTTAACGCAGCGTCGCTCCCTCACCATGATACAGGCATCTCACGCTACGCCAAGCTCTTGCAATGACTGCGTCATCTTTCCCAACAGCCTGCTGAGAGAGCGAAAAGTTTCTCGGAGTTCAATTTGGTAGATGTTGGAGATAAATCAGGTATTAGAAACAGCAATGTCACTTATCGCTTGTCATTCGTAGAGCCTGCGTGCTGTTTGTGACCACCAAAAATCGCAACACGATGACGCTTGTGCGCGATTAGCGATGTTCAGATAAGTCGAGACAAAATAGGTTATAGATATGCAGTACAGTCTTGATAAGCCCAGTTTATTTTAGTGCTCACTTTTCAATGGCCCCCATTCTGTAGATTCATGTTTTCGTGGTCGCTCGGTAACCACGAAGGCTCTGTGATTAGCGTGAGTTCTAAAGTGCACCATTAAACTAAAACGCCTATAACGGGGACTGACATATCAAGTGGGGAAATTAAAAAAAAAATAAAAAGCCCTTGAATAAGAATGCCGGTTATTGTACCGAAAACATTGGCATTCTTGTATTATTTTTTTTTCTGCTGTTCACAGAAACGTTTCCATAAAAATGGGATGATCGGACAGCACCGAAAATTCGGTGTAAGCTCGCTCACGCTGGGAACATTTTTTTTTTAATTTATGCGTCACACTTACGTCTAGTTTATTTCAGTTCAGCTGACTGAGACTGAGAAGTCACATATTTGATGTGCCCTTACCGAGCCATTTGAGTGTCACGTTACCTAAGAATTATGAAAGCTGATCGTTTCATCCATGTCATAAACAAATGACAAATGATACCACGTCTTTTTGTGTAACATACTACATACCTTCGATACGTATGCGCAACTTAAGTACATCGCAATCGAAACGTTCAACTCTGATTGATTGCGTATAAAATCTCCAAAGTGTTACCGAACCAAAAAGTACGAGAACCTGCAGCTTATCCAAAACTACTATAGTAGGATACAGCTTAAAAACAAACAGCAGTTGGCAACAAGCGCCGACGGACCGCGCGCGTCGGTATTACTCCGCCAGCCAATCACAGAAGCAAACGAAATCGTCGTCATGCGACCGTTTCAAAATGGCGCCCTGTTGACGCCTTCGGTACCTGCGGAGCTTCTGCTGTTCTTGAGTCCTTTCATCGGTATAAGCCATGACGTGTTCGAGAAGCATGGACAAAAATGTGTGGAGTCTCAGCGTTTACATCTGCAAGGCCGTGGTATAGTTCAATTCACTTCCAAGCTCGTTTTACGCTTGAAACTTTACTGAACTCAGTTGATAAACTCGGGTGCTGGCGTTTGTGGCGGGCCGGGGTTTTGCATTGCAAACGCTTGATTTCGGCTCAATAAGAAATTATACTTTCCGTATTCGACTCTCATAAACAAATTAAGAAACAAAAATTTATGCACCTATCCATTATTGTTGCCGCTCTAGCTTTATTTTGGTAACAAGGAAAGTTCAAGGAAGGAACTATTTGAGGCTTCGCGGAGGTATACAGTGGTTGGCTGTTATAAGGGCGTGGGAGGGGCTTCACTGCACACTTGAGTTGTATCCGACTATAGCAATAAATCCAAATAGAAACACTATTTACAAATGATAGTGATCCATCTTTAAACAAGGGCTTACCGTATACCAATAATAAAGTTCTTAGCCGGCCCTCCTAGCACATGCACAGTACGGAAGTTCTCGCAATGTTTCGTCTAGCGTAATAAGTAATGAGGGGTGATACGCTAGATCTAGAGGTCTTTTGATGCATTGGACAACGTTTCGTGCCCTTCACTTAGTCGTGGTGGCCGTGCCAGATACCGGCCGCGCTCGGTATCTGGCACGGCCTTTTATTGAAGTACTCCTAAAGGCCCTCAGACGGACTACTACATAGGAGGCGTGGTGAATATAAGCCTTACTGAGGGCAGTCAATTGATGTGTGACCACGTGATCAAAGATGCGCCCATGGGAGCCCGTTAAAAATTGTAACTAATAGGTATAACAGATGCTCTCGCCAATCCATTAATAAATGGAGGGGCTTCTCTGCGTTTCTTCTAGGCGGTAGCGTTTCTGAATCTAATAACGTTGACCTCTTTTCTCGAATGGTATAGTAGTATTCCGGCTAGTCGTTCAGCTGGATGCAAAGTCAACTCGCTCTCTGCAGTTATTTTAACCTTAGCCATGTTTTCTCGAAAGCCAGAAAAAAGGTATTTCCGTGTAATAAATTCACAACGCTACAGCGGAACACCTATAAACTCGGAGTTGAGAGTCTGGAAACCCAGAGAGTAGAATCTTTCTTCTTTTGAGCACCGTATGAGAAACATGCGCTGATAACATATTATGTCAGAAGCTCAGCATTTCAACTTTAAAAGAAATTGATGACGCCTGCTACTTGTCCATATAATATACGAGAAGTAGGCTTAATAACTTTTCGAAAGCACGTGATTTCGATTTTTAATGCCAGTATTGAAAAAGATGTCAGTACTCAACGACAAGAGAAGCGAAATAGAATAGAACAAGTGAACAGGTCCGCGCATACTGTGATATTAAACCATTGTGGTATACTCATGCACTGAAGACCGCATAAAATTTGCCCGTCCTAGAGAATAGAGGAGCAAAAGCGTATATTTTCATACTTCAGTCATCTGCAATTGCTTCTGTAAATGAGGTTTCAAAATTGTCATGGGCCCACTGATGTTACTGCATGAATGATGCATGCCTTATCAAGACACCACCAGGCTGCCGTTAACCGGATAATTCTCCAGTCGCATTTAAATGCTTTAAATTTTGAATTTCTCAGTTTAACTACATAACGTGGTAGAACTCTACATTATACCGAATCCTTTACATGAACAAAATGGCCATCGCTGTTTATGGCTTCTTGCCTTTTTTTTTTTTTGGTCTATCTTTCTTGTAAAAACCGAATAAGACACAGTTGTCCTGTGTAAATATATTACGAGGGAAAAATGGATTTATTCTACATCCACAGCGCCTATTTTGATGTGATTTGTTGCATTTAGGAGAATTCAATGAACATTACATAAATAAGTTCATACGGTACAACCACAGCATCTTTATTACCTCAACCCCACGATGTCTTTTTGTCACTGATAGAAACAGCACTGTTAATACTAACACTATACTGCGTTCTCCGTACGCAACAATCTGTTACGTTTAAATGCACGGGCAGAAACTACAACAGACTTAACTGTTCGTTTGGCCAGTGTGAAAATGTGGAACAATTAACCGGTTCACGTAAAATATTAACCTATATTTTCATCGTATACCAGCGCTAAGTAAGTTTTATATGACTACTTTGTAGGCTGCATCTCTTGCTGGGAGTACTTGTTTTTCCTTTTTTTCTCTTTCTTTTCTGAAGCATTGCACACACACACACACACACACACACACACACACACACACACACACACACACGTGCAGAAGTTGTAGAACCGTTGTGGACATATTGTGAACAGCAAATGGCACCCTTCTCACAGTATGCTATCATTAAGCCAATAGCAACAGGTAAAAACAAGAGGTTAGCAGGAGTTTCCAAGCGTGTGATTTTTTCTGTGTATATGTATGTCTATAAGAACTGTATACTTACACTTGAAGATAACTTAATGTGTGGAAGTTGTATTGAGCATGTTTTGTATTGCCCTAATCATTTTTTTTACCAAAGGTTAAAAATCAACAGATTAAGGTGAAAGTGTCATGTTTACAACGCTGTCTCTTTACAAGAATGACATGGGAATTAGTTGCACCTTGTGAGAGATCTAAGGCGCACGTGTGTGCGAGTAGAACTTATGTGAACAAAACAATGGAACAACTTCCCGCGAACTGTACACTCGTATCTTCGACTCGTCCGCTTGAGAGATGTTCTGCACAAGCACTTTAGGGGATTGCAACATATATTTTGCTACAGTGTTACAGATTTGCAAACTTCGTGCCTTAGCCTTATTTTTTTTTTAAATTGCCGTACTTTTGCCAATCTTAGTTCTAAAAAATTTTGCTTCCCACGCAGTAAACACTTTGCTTTCCCCCTCAGATGCACATAGATTTCAGAGCTCAAAGGAACGTACATGCCATGCTCTTGTCGGCTCTGTCACTTCATTTAGTCCTTTATTTATTGCGCAGGTGCATTAGGCATGAAGAAGTAAGCGCAGGCACTTTTATCGATATGTAAATTTAAATGTATGCACAAAAAAAAAAAAAAGAAAGCACACAAATTCGACTTCCGATCAAGCATTTTCTGAGTTATACCCGCAAAGTGCTGTCGAAATGCTACACAGACGGTTAATTCTGAAGGAGATACAGCAGACGTGATGGTGGCGCAAAACAAAAAAAAAAAACTGAAGCCTGCCTTTTTTGGCAAACCATCGTGCTTACAACTGGGCGGCGCGCAATATCGACGGCTATGTCAGTGCACGTTAAAGAACCCCAGGTGGTCGAAATTTCCGGAGACCTCCACTACGGCGTCTCTCATAATCAGAGCTGGTTTTGGGACGTTAAACCCCACAAATCAAATCAATCAATATCGACGGCTGCCGAGAACATACACAAATAGCGCGCAGAAGAGAAGTAATTTTCTTATACAACTCTTGTATAAGGGGCACGTCGGAGGCGTCAAAGAGTATAAATAACGGGTTAGAGTGCAAAGTTCGGAACCTCTGGATGAAATGTCAAATTGCCGGTTTGGAGGCAAGCTTGGGCTGGGTACGCAGTCACGTTGGTGCAAAAGGCAAGACAAGCGGAGACGCGTTAAGGAATTGCTGCAACGAACGCGGAGCTTTTAGACGTGTGCCTTTTGGTGTGAAATTTCAGCAGTCTCCTTAGCGGCGCGCACTAACGAAAACTGTCGACAGGACTGTGAAACGCGCTCGTATATTGAAAACAATAAATTACATCGGCCCATACTGTTCTTCGCAAATGGCTTATAGTCAGATTGCGGTAGAAATAGTTTGTGAAGTCGTGTTGTGCTGGGAGTTGGACTGTATAGGCCTAGAGGAATATATTTCCTTTCAAAACCTACGCGCTCCGTTGAGATATCTGAAGTATTTCATCGTAGCACCTCCATTAGCCACCCTCCGCTGCCTATACAGCCCTCGCAACGTCGAAGAGTTGTAACATCGATGGTTTTGCGCTGCAAAAACGCTGGGTGGACTCGAAATGCGCTGGATCGGCGTAATAGATAAGACAGACAGACAGACAGACAGACAGACAGACAGACAGACAGACAGACAGACAGACAGACAGAGAACTTTTAATTAGGTCCTGAGAAGCGCCGCCCTTAGAGCAGCACTGCGCGTAACAGGTAAGAGCGTCGAAGAAATAAGGGATATACTCCGCGTACCAGGAATAGCACACTGTTGTTGTTGTTGTTGTTGTTTTCCGGTGTTTTACGTCCCAAAACCAGTTCTGACTATATATGAGAGACGCCGTAGTGGAGGTCTCCGGAAATTTCGACCACCTGGGGTTCTTTAACGTGCTCTGACATCGCACAGCATGCACACGGGCCTCAACATTTCGCCTCCATCGAAATGCAGCCGCCGCGGCGGCAGAAATGGCACACTGATTTCCGTAGACGCGTTTCGTATAAAGCTCAAGTATACGTTTGAAATATGTGCTTACTGAGACGCCGCGTAACCGGTGCAATAGTTACCAAGTGCAGTGCGCGACTACGTTGAGTGTGCCTCGTGTGAGTGGCGATGCAACGTAGGTGAAAAACAGTATTCATTTCACATACTACGAAGCGACAAAAATAGCGCTTCATTGCCGAAATGCTCTCGTGTGGCCTAATGATTTAGTGCTTTATTCACGGATTGTTTCAGAAGATTGTGGTAGGATAATTCTCTAGATTTGCAACTGCATCCATATAACTCAGTCCAGCCATCGTCCCTGGAGAACTCCATGGTAAAGATTTCTGCTCACTGTAAACGATTGACTGTAGCTTTTGAGGGGCCCTGCATGCAGCGCTTCTTGAATAATATCTGAAAACGTTACCGATCAGCCGTGGAGGCTTTTGCAAGCATCTGAGCCAAATATTATTGCGCTACACGCACCATGGAATTAGCAATTTTCTTGTTTCGGATACAGCTGGACCCCACCCGCTATTCTTTCAACGAACGACGTGAGCACCGGCTACGTTGTTCGTGGCAAAACCAGCACAGGCTATTTCATGATGGCACAAACGTCATCAGTAACGCTTCATTTGTTCATCTTGAGTTCAAAAAGTACAGAAATATATGTGTCTTTCCTTTAAAACCCCCCTCCCCCCAAAAGAAAAAAAAACAGTTAAGCAACGTAGTCGGCGCTCCCCGTTACGTCATTTGTTGACAGAAGAGCAGTTGATTTTCAGCTGTGTTTGAAACTAAATTGCAAATTGCCTGGCACGCGCACTACAATCATATTTGGCTCACATGCACATAGAAGCCTCCACGTCTGATTGGGGGCGTTTTCTATATGTTCAAAAAGTGTTGCAGGGCCTCTTTTAAATAGCGAAATGGTTTTTCCCTATAATCGAGGGACATGAGGCGTATATATTCACGAAAACTGATTTTTATGTCCACTGTGCAAGTACGGAACTAAAATGGTGTTCCTTTTTTTTTCCCCCTCTCGCTACACTTCCCAACCACTCCCTCCTTCGTATTCCCAGGAGCGCTTCAAGCGCGAGTTCGCGACTCGCTGTACCTGCAATGGCCACCGCTACAAGTCACCCAAGAGCCGCTTTGCGTCGTACGAGCAGGAAGACAACAACTCCACCATTATAGTGTCCATGCGGCACTCGTTCCGGCTCAGCTTCAAGAATTCCTCGCCGCTCAAGGCTAGCACGCAGGTGTAACTGAAGTCGCCCGCCGGCGAAATCCGCCGGGCCCATGTGCAGCAGGGAAGATTACTATGAGCCACGCTGAACGAAGCTTGACCACCGTGGTGTACGCAGATGCACCACCCTAAAGACGAAAGCTCACCGTGGCTGAGACGGTTTTACCCCACCGACCTTCTTCACCAGTGAACTCGATCTCCCAACAAGAGCCCTGAACTTTTGCGCTGTGCAAACTGGTTCTCTACGGCGAGGTGGTGCGTGTGTTCTACCTGTGACACTAGCCGTCATTTATTCGGTGTTGGAGAGAGGCTGCGCCGCATGTTGTACTTAAAAGACCTCATGGCTTGCAGTGTGAAACCTGTGCCCAGTATGTGTCGGAGGATTCTTGTGGGTGGTGCGTATGGGGACGTGTTGGAGATTATATGTCCGCACGTTCGTGTGTGTGTGTGTGTGTGTGTGTGTGTGTGTGTGTGTGTGTGTGTGTGTGTGTGTGTGTGTGTGTGTGTGTGTGTGTGTGCCGTCGAATGAGGGAGACATCAGCTAACACATAGAGTCTGGGGGCTCTAGTCTTTCACGAGTGTTTTTTTCGACTTGTACTCTTGTTGATGCGGTGCTGTCTGGGTAATGGACAAACATACTATGCGCCCGACGGGAAACGGCCACTTGTGTGAGACGACCAGGCACAGGAATCAACATAGTCATGCCCGTTCGGACAACCTATAAAGGGAGCGCTTACTGTTGTGTGTTGCGTGGCGTACTTGTAGAGAGCCGAGAGTTGTCCTCACGCTACCATTGATACCTAACTCACAGTTGGATGTCAATGGCTGGTAATGTTTCTCGGCATTCTTACCCAGCCCTGAACGACGATGAGTGTACAGTAATGCAGTGCACATGTTCATAGTCGGATCTTTTGTGTTCAGTTTAAGGTATGTAATCCTGATGGATCCCGTGAGTTTTACTTACGAAAGAGTCTAATACAAAAGGCTCCACATAATTTCGCTGCGGTTTCAAAAACAGACGGCATCTTCCGGCTTAATCACTACGTGCACTGCCTCGACGTTGCCCCGTGGCTCCTTCCTTACGTGCATTAAGCTTCTCTCTGTAGCTGTATTTCCACTTCAGCCATCACTTTAAGGCATCCAGGCATCCGCTATGATATCACATCGCTGTTGAACGTGTCAGTGCGAGCACGATTCTAGGCCACCTAAAGAGCTTCAGTGACATTGCTTGGTTATGAAGCGAATCGCTTGAGGTACTTTCTCTCATCGTCAGTTAACTCCGAACGTCAAGTGTTGTGCTAACATGTTGATACAACACATTTACCTTCGTTAGCTAATGCTTTCCGCATCATCCCACAGATTGTTCTTAACAATGTGATACCCGCCTGGAGTGTTTCGCATTCTTGCACATAATCCGAGTTCTCGTCTATACTCATAAAGAGCCTCCACTGTGTACACATTCCTGCGCGTGATGTCCTGAGCAGGCCTCCTCTCCATTCCCCAATTTTAGGCCAAATGCGCAAGCTTAAGCAACGAGGCATGGCCATTATCCCAATAGCTGCTGGAATGATATAGCATCCCATGTGCGAGGCAAGGCACTCATTCCCGCGAAACCGCATCCAATGCAATGCTTCGCTGCAGATGTAACATTTCGCTGATGTTGCAGGCTGTGTCGACGTCCGGAAACAGCTTCGCTGTAAATCAGCTGAAGATGAAGTGTCCGACTTCCGTTAGGTTGCGGCTTCGATTTCTATCAACTTCGAGAACCCACGTTCCAAACAGCGTACACCAAGCTTCCCGAACGTAGATATACCAATTTCTTCCAATGGCTCAAGGAGATTCCCCCCCACCCCCCTTATTTTGGGAAGGTAGCGGGTTCTATTCCAAGCGTACAGTTCTAAAAGTAAACGTGTGACGCAGGATCTACTCAACTGCCAAACGGCATCTTCCTATCTCTATTTACAGCGGAGCTACGGCCACTTTTGTGGTGCTCCAGCGTGTAATTGGTCTTTTACTTAATTGTCGTTGGTAGCGAAACTCTTCCAAGCCCAACTCGATCACCTCACTGACATACAATCATCAACTAAAACGAAACTCCGCTAATTATAAGAGTTCTGTCTAATTCTCCACATTTCTTATTTTTTAGTGCCCCGGTACTGAGACACCAACCTACGTACGATGAACTTATGGGTAGCGCCATAAAAAGTTGAGCATCATAATCTTCGCATGAAAACATCATTCTGATTCTTTGTCGAGACGTCTCGAACTTCCCAGATCCCTCTTTCTACGCTTCTGCCTGCTAATCTTCGCAACCGCGTCTCTCCTACTTGCCCAGGCGTGCTATTGCCCAGGCGCGATTGCTCATGGTGCAAATCGTCATGAAAGAATCGATGTTCGCGTTACAAGTTGTACACTGTCAGACAGCGTCGAAGAAAATCTCTCTCTCATGCTACGGGAATTGATTCTGCACAAAACCGTTGTTACATTCCTTGTCTGAGCGTGAACTGACATCCATGTGATCAATAAAGGTAAACATTAAATAAAATTAAATAGCGTTGTGTTGAATTCAGGCTCATGACGTTCCTACGAGAACTTGGCGAAACATTTAAACGACGAATTTTCCACAAGGTGAACAAGCAGCACCGGATACGCGATGGGTACTGTTACTACGACGCTGGCTCTGGCGTCCCTAACAACGGACATTATTTTGTAACAGTTCTTACCCTGACGATCATAATTATTATTCATCATCCATCCAACCGACTGGCCACAATCATGGACGCAGCAACCGGTGAGCCGCGGCTTTATCCAAGGACATGACGAGGGCGAAAGCAATACTAAACCATACCATATACTCTCTAAGTATATATGAAGCTATGACTAAACTAAACAGAGCTTGTTTGAAGATGAGTTCCAAATAACAAAGAAGCTAGAGAGTTATTCGCCGCGTACGCGCTGATTATGCCTTCCTCTTTTCTTTATTCTCCTATTTCCTTCTGTTTTTCTTTTCCTTTTCCAGGTCCGACTGAACAGTGACACGGCGAGGTGCTTTAATTATAGGCTACCTCATCATCCCTTTGTAGAAAAGTCGACCGGCATGATCACCTCGAACAGTGATGCACCGTTATGCTCTTGTCCACAGTCGACCTGCTCTTCTTTCAGGTGTCGAATAGGGCATTGAAATCACTCCGAGCAAGCTTATGTAGATTCTGTCAGATATTGCTTCTACTACTTCTACATCAGCGGTTGTCAGGTGTTCCAGCTGAAATTTAGTAGCGTGATTCAATCACCTATAATGGGGGGGAGTTTCCAAAGCGGCGCGCGAATGCATGAGGAGAGCATGGTCGTTTTCAGGGGAAATCCCGCGCCGCGGCGCTGCTGCGCCAGACCCTTTGGCTTTTTCCGATATGGAAGCTGCGCCGAACCGGCGGGCGTCTGCTACGCGCTCGGTTCTTTTTTTAAAGACGATAGTCTTTCTTGGGATACTTCAACGCAGAAATTTTGGTCTGTCTGTCTGTCCTGCTTTTCGATTCAGTAGAATGGCGAAAGCTTAACCCCTTCCTCAACGACCACCCATCTTGAACTGGTAGCTGCGTTCATACTTGTGAACACAGTCGACCAAAAAACAAATATTACGCATATCTGAGGCGCAACATCAATACGTAAGTATTAGATGGTGTGTTCCTTTAGTAGAAAATACATAGATGCGTAATTCTAATGACCCTAGCGCTTGTTAGGATGCGCTAAAAATGCCATGCTATGAACGAAAAAGCGGACGTTTCCTACGCTTCGGTGATGATGATGATGATGATGATTTGTGGCCGTACCCTTTAGATCGGGTGGACGCGTTATTGCATCCTAGCCGGATGTGAAAAAAAATAATAATAAAATAAAAAGAAAATACAGTCATAATACAGTAAAGCAGGCAGAACGGGGCGGAATTTGCAGTCATCGTCTCACTGATGTCCACCACATTCGAAGACGGGCCTTCGCAACCGAAACTACATCGTATCGCTGGTCTGCAGTCAACTCAAACCCCAGTGCCACCGGAAGCGAAGTGTCCTCTGTTGGTCGTGGCGTCAGCTGTGAGCAGTTCAGAACAATGTGCTATATTGTCTCCTCCTCGCTGCCGCAGACCCTGCAAAGGGCCACTTGCACGTCTGGATCGGTGTCGGTAAAACGACACGGTGCTGCCACCTAGCTGTAGCTCTGCGTACTACGCAAGCTTCTTGCGTTTCCCGATATCATGGCCAGATGGCGTCCATATCTCACGCAGCGCTGCCTCCATTTCATCAATGCCAGCCACATGCGGCCGATTCAACATAGACGGGGCGCTGTCTGAGGCAAGGCAAAACATAAATGGCCGTTTGATGATATAGAACACACTCTACAAGACATGCCCAGACAACGCAGGGAAAAGACCGACGAGCAGATTGCAGTGGAGAAGCGCCAGCGTGCCGATGCCCGTCGTCTCAAGCGTGCCCAGGAAACGTCAGAGCAACGAGCCCAGCGGCTAGCGAAAGATCGTGAATCGAGGCGCGCCCGGATGCAACAGGAAACAGACGAGGTGCGCGATGCGCGAATTGTCACTGACCGAGAGGCTAAGCGAGCGTACGCGGCGGCTGAACAGATGCCCGAAGCTCGTGCCGAACCGCAGATGAACCGGGACTCATGTAGTACGGCCGGTAGAAGACTATCGTATTTCGACGACATTTGCAGCGAAGCACGGAGATACGCGGCCAATTTTTTCCCCCTTTTCTTTTATCAACATCGCGATGATTTACGCCATGCTCATTACTACGTCAATTCGTTCCACAGATAACGCGTTCGCGAGGCTAAATAAGCCGAATTCATTTGTGGGTTCAGTTTTTCACGTTTATCACGGCTGTTTCGGGCACTGGTAGCGCGCGTGCTCCACGTGAGCGAAAGCATTTTAATTTAGGGACGTGTTTAATGACCAGTCTAAAATATCTTACCAAAAGGAATAATCTCTATATGGTGAGGACAACCAGAAAAACATAGTGGATATGCTTAAAGCAACGGCCAGCGCGTACTTTTTTTATTTTTATGAGTTTTAGAAGGTTGCATTTCGCACTTGGCCTCTTCTTACAGACGCCGAAAGTAAATACTAACACACGTAATTTATTGCGTGGGCTCGACGGTACTCTTTATTTCCTTCAAGAGACTGCGACGGGCGTCTAAACGTATATAAAAGTGGATATAGAAAACAGGACACTATGATGACTACATATTAGTTACATTATTATGTGTGACTGTCATAATCATCATAATAATTTCAATTCCGGCCACGGCGGCCGCAATTCGACTAGGCCGAGATGTTAAAAGAAAGAAAGAAAGAAACACCCATGGGCTCTTATTTAGGCACACGTTAAAAACCAGGTCAAGATTGTTCCGGAGCCCTCCACTATATGGAACGTGCCTCATAAATTATGTCGTGCTTTTAGCACGCAAAATCGTCATAAATAATTTTAATAAAATATATGCAATAATAAGGCTGGTGCCTTTATTTTTATATAGCTCTACCAAGATACCGGTAAAGCCGTTTTAGCCGACGTCCCTCGTTGAAACATTGTTGAATGCATTTGCGTGTCTGCCATACGTTTTCTTCATAATGCCTGCATTCAACAGAATTTTCGTCTGGGCATGGAAGAGGTCTTTGCTGCACGCTATTTCTGAACTGAACCAAGCCCACGTTGTTGCGACGCTACGGCCATCTCTATACTCTTTCTGTCGGTTTACTTAAGCCGCATTTCTGGGCTCGTTGCGTAATTAATGCGCTAGTCAAGGTGACCAACTCAACAAATGAACACATGCGCGGATTTGGCTGAAAACCAGTGGCGAAACTGACGAAAAAGCTCTCGTCACTGACTGCACGCAAGTGTCGCAATTGACTATATAGCAGTTCGATTTGTTCTTTACTCCTTGCATGCATGACGCTTTTTTTTTTTTTCGGCTTACCTATATACAAACTGATGGGGTTTTTTTTCTTCTCTTCTTCTTCGTATGATTTAATTTTGTGCGTTTTTATGCATTCACTCCCAATGTCGCCGTTACCGTAATCTAGCAGCAGCACAATGTAACGCTCAAGACGTTTGGTATATGCCTTTGCGTGACATTGTTGCTCAAGAGCTGATATACGTTTAGTGCCACACCATTGAAACTACACAGCCTCCTAGTGTTTTCCGCTGAAATTGAGCGCCAAAAAAAAAAATACAGCGCGTAGCAGACGATCCTCGTCTTCCACGCGCTCAGTAGCGCGAGCAGAAAGCCCACAGGTCCGGAGCAGCAGCGGCGCGGCGGTTCGCGGCTTAAAGGGCCACGCTGCAGCCGGCGCTTTGGACGCTCTCCAAGTATTTCTAGTTCGCTGTAACTATGGTCCAAGTTTGAAATAGTCCATATAGTATTAGCATCTAAGGTGCATCCTGCTCGTTTTTCCCCGCTTAGTACTTCAGGTGCCGGATTCCACGAAGCCACACGTGGCCACCCTTTGCCCCCGCAGCTATTTTGGTAATGAACCGAAGCACCGCAGCAGTTGGGAATCTAACGAGAGTTGCGATGTGTTCTATAGTTGATCGGCAATCCCGTTTGCATATACTTATCTGTTTTCCTACTTGCCCCCCTCCCCCCACCCTTCTTTTTTTAATAGAAACCATATCCACCACACACGCAAGAAAAAAAAAGTCAGCAAGTCGGGGAGCTGAAGCTATGACCAGGGTACGTAAGAAGGAAAATGCAATGATGTAGGTCATGAACGGTGTTATGAACGGCCAGACACACGTACACATTGCATCAACAGCGCTGAAATATGAAGTACCGTTAATTGTAGATCGTTTGTTGGGTGATTACGCCAGGTAAACAAGCAGTGAGAGCATCGTAGAGTGATCACGTTTTATTTTAAATAGTTGAATGTGTTCACCGCACAGCACCGGACAGCAAGCGGACCTGTCCGCTATAAATATGTGGTGTTCGCGATACCTCATATGGCATGGTGCAAGGTGCAGAAAATTGTAAACCCGCTGCAAATTGGACTGAAGTGACTACAGCGCGCTAGACACAAGGACCAGAGAAGAGGACACACACAGCACGCAGCGCTGCGTGTGTCCTCTTTTCTGGTCCTTGTGGGAAAGTAGCGCGCGAAAGAAGTAGCGCTTCTCTGGTCCTTGTGGAAAGTAGCCCACGTTGAAAGTAGCGGAGTTGATAATGTTAATAACGCCCGACCACTTTGTCAACAAGAAAGAAAGAAAGAAAGAAAGAAAGAAAGAAAGAAGAAGAAAGAAAGAAAGAAAGAAAGAAAGAAAGAAAGAAAGAAAGAAAGAAAGAAAGAAAGAATACTTGTTCCACCAGTTATGCCATGAACTTCTGACACCACGACGCACCATGGACGGCTCAAAGGCTACAGTCGTAGCTAAATGGCAGTTTCCCTGGAGCTACATAGTGTTATACCTCCCTTTGAAACAACTTCTGCCATAAGTGGCAGATGTTTCCCGCATTACCGCGTCCACTCAGCAAGTTAGTTACGTCATCTTTAAATTATTTTATTTTCTAAGAACTTTCCTTACATTGTAAACAATTTTCTTTCTTTTTTTCTTTTTAGTACCACCGCCGCGTATACAATACTCTCCGACGAACCACCGCCGCACCGCGTACCGTCAACACTGTGTGGACGTCTCTCCTGTTGTCACATTGCGCTAATCAGCGTGTACATGGCACATCTCGAGCCGTTGCTGCCAGGGCACCACAAGGAAGCAAATTTTCTACCTCCGTGGTGGCCGCCATACCACTATGTACTAACATGCCCCCCCTACAACAATACTACTTTTTTAAACCGACGCGTCTAGCCTACCGACGGTAAACCAGAAAAGATGAAATGTGCGGCCCCTGTGTTTCACTGTGCTAATCCCGATGGTTCACTAACGTCCTCCTCCATTATTGGTTACGTCTTTGTGTTTCTTCATGAGGTCACACACACGTTTGGCCTGGATTTACTAAGTGTTCATTTCAAATGCCGCATGTTGGCCTTAGCTTAATCACAATCATGTACCAGTGGCATCAACGTTACCGTTGAGTGGCATGTGCGCAAGAGTTGCTCAAGCGCATCAAAACGAAGGAGTGCGCGGACACTGCTTTTTACGAACATCGCACACACCGGGGGACGTTCAGGCTAGTTATACTAGTGTCACACGTGCGCTTCGAAGGCCTTCGAACTGACGGTCTATCGACTCAAAAGTCATGTTTGAGCTGCTACACGGGCGATGTTCGATAGACTTTCGACTCGACGGCCATCGAAGCCTCCCGTGTAGCAGCTCGAACATGACTTTTGAGTCGATGGACCGTTGGTTCGAAGGCCTTCGAAGCGCACGTGTGACACCAGTATTATACTCCATTTCACTAGTTCCGTGCAGCACAGTCAATCCTACGAGGCCATCGAGCGCAGAATTCTTCCGAAGCGAGACGCCATTGTTCAGAAGCGCACCTCCTTCCAAGTCTCCAGCTGCCATTGTAGCGCCCGCTATTGGCAGATGTCAAGCCGCGGAAGGACACATTTAACACGTGTTCGCCCTGCGGATTGGCCGAAGGGGCCTGTAGTTTCCAGAGTGCTGTACGGAACTTTTTGAAACGTACTATATATACAGCTTTGCAAAAAAAAGAAAAAGATAAACAGGCGTGATCCTTCTTTGTAGGCGAGAGACGGTAATGCACACGTCATTCTACCAGGTTAGTGTGCGCCCCCTAGCTTACTGTGGTAGAAAAATGCTCTTTTTCTTTCTCTTTTTTCTTTTTTTTTTTTTGCGTGTGTGAACGGGAGCGCGCGCCACTTCACCCATGCGGCGGACGAGATCTGCTGTTTAGAGAAATGCACGTATTTCAGACACAAATCGAAAATCACACATTACACACACTCATACATTTGAACACAACCGGGCAGCATCAGAAACCTGAAGACAGCCGCGTATATACACATAATACATACATACGCTCCTAACCACGAAGCCCCGAAGCTTATAATAAATGTAACATACGTGCAGGGGTGTCTGTGTGCGTCAAAAGGAATGTCCGCCACTGCGCGGTCAAAAGGTTTTGCACTTACCTTCGCATATGCTCGCTATGTGCGCAGCTGGACCATTGCATCACAATAAATCAAAAGGCAATCAATGCGTTATTGAATACGTACTTTATATTGAAAAGAATCAGTAGTATTTTCATTGCGTATTCATTGAGCGAATTCGGTAACCTTGAAAATACAGTTCAAAATCGACTGACTCAACCATTCATGAACTGTTTCTCAACAGCAACTCAATAGTCATTTTTCTAAGGGATATAGCCACTTAGTCGGAACCTACACGACTGCTTCAAATATTTTAATATGACGATCATACAGAAATACATAAACATGGTCATGTCGTAGTTATCGCTAAGACGCATATAACTGTAAATCTAAGGGCACATAATTATCAGTGTGATTACAGGGCTGTTCCATTTGTGTTTGCGCAACCGCTATGGGACCGCAGTAGTTGGTGAGAAAATATGTAGCGAGCCGAGTTAATGCGTATATATGTTTCACATGTTCAGACACCTCCAGCGTAGTTCCTGCAGAATTTTAAATGTAAAGCATTTCTTGGCAAACTTTGAACGTATCTATCTATCTATCTATCTATCTATCTATCTATCTATCTATCTATCTATCTATCTATCTATCTATCTATCTATCTATCTATCTATCTATCTATCCAGCCGCCTACGCTTCCGTGGTCTCTTGGTCGCCTCGTTCACCTGATATAACCGAATATCTGGGAGGTAGGGTATAAATTTATAACGAACATGAATGACTGACTTTTTTACGTCACTAGCATGATGTACTCGTCATGTACGACACGATTACCGATGCTGCAATAACGCGTAGTTTTTTTACACCTCACATGATTCACTGCCTCCACGATTGCCCCACACTACGGACGACCGCTAAAGAGTTCTACTCTTAAAACAAGGAAGGAACACCGTTTTTCCTTGTTTTCGACTGAAATGTAGACAAGCTCGCAAACACACATGCAACTTGCCAAGCAAGCACGCTATTACTAGGCTACGGCGGCTCCTTAGACGCGATATATTGAGTAAACCTATTACACCTACATTTGTAATGGTGGTGCTTGTGCTACGTGAACTGCGCTTCTAATGTGTGATAAGCACTATCATAGCAGTACATCAGCGAACGATGCTTATGATAGCACATCAAGGCATTTTTCTTCCACAAAACACACGTCCGTGCTTTGTACTAAGGGTACATCGTACTATGAGCTGCAATTTGGTCTGCACGGTGCTGTCAACTTACATGGTTAGCCCACGTTAAGCACGCTCAGGGGTGGGTACTCTGCGCCTCGCGTAAGGACCTTCGTCCTCCTCGTAACACTTGCCTGAATGCCAAGCAATTCGTCATAGGCAACTTCCTCGCTGACTGCTTCGCAAGAAACCGATTTTCACAACGCGAGGATCTGCAGGACTTTCAGGGATGTAACTGCTGTCAAAAGTTCGCGTTGGTTACCCCAAAATTTGGGTTTTCCGCCTGCATAATTGTCTTGGCTTTCCTCCAAAATATGAGTGGGCCAACCATAAACTGGAGCGGCCTACCACAAAAATTGAGCTTTCCTAATTCAAGAAGCCAGGTCACCCGGGTTAAAAATTAACATGGCACACTTTTAAAGGTGACTCAAACAAGCGACAAAAATTTGGGAGCCCCATACTTAAAATTTACCCTGCCGAGTTTGAGCGCATGACGACAAATGTTCAATGAAGAAAGATATGTGACATCTTCAATCAAAAAGTTGGGGAATTAGGAACAACGAAAACCTTATTGAGGTATAGTTGTACAGGTACGAGTAGACTCAATTAGAGCTTAACAATTCGGCAACGGAAACTCGGCGCAAATTTTCGTAAGAGAACATCTTATTCCTATAAATGCTCACCTTGTGAAAGATACGCATCACTGTATGATTTTACCTGGGAATGCCCCAGCAAAGAAAACAGAGCCACTACTCCTACACCCCACGTCAGAACACTAGGTGGTAGTGATGTCTACCGCTCAACCGTGCCATCGACAGCCGGTGAACACAGCCCGGCAAACAGTCAAGGCGTCAAGGAGTCCTGGACTGAAGACCTCTCCTACTGGCTCAGCCAGGAAAACACTCAACCAGCAATAGTCTCCAGTTACGAAATAAAAGTTGTTTCTTTCTCCTCTTCCTTCTTGTTTAACTACACTCTTACAGGCCCGTATTCATAAACCTACCTTATCCTTATCGCTTATTGCACTGTGTTCTTATCATTCTTCACGAACAAATGATTTCAGGATCTATACAAGCAAGCCTTATGATAGCCATTCGCACCGACTACCACACAAATCCCCTTAACGCGACTTGATGTCACAAGGTCGATCAGGATAATGTATGTTTATGAATAGGGCTTTAATCCGGTTCCACGTGAGTTCTAAATGTAAGGGGAAAATTCTGCAAACATGTCTGGCTTACTTAAGAGTAACATGCACCCCAATTGAAATCTAAAAATGAGGAACAGTGTTTCGTTTTTTTTTTTTTTTTTTGTCACCACGATTAAATGTTACACCGACGTGCATAAGTTGTACAGCTGAACACAAGAACCTTCCATTCACAGTGGTAAATGAAACAAATAACAACATACGCAAATCGGTAACCGGAACAAATCACTGGTTTCGGTTAAATGTGGCTCGTTCCTATTAACTAAGCAAAAAAGCTAAATGTAACAAACAGAGCTCACGAGTGCACTCGGACGCACATAAAATGCCCTACCGTTGCGGTTAAAATATCTCGAGCCCTGTTTTATATCGAACCTACGTGGAACAAGACTGAGAGTACAATCCCACTTTGGAGAATAGAAACACTCGAGGGAATTTCAGGGATGACTGAACATACTCTCGTCGTATAAGACGCCTCTTTGTGCGAAATATTCTAGGTAATTTGGGCAAAGCCTCTAGTGAACTGATGTGCGCCATTTGAATTCAGCGCAACCAATATAGTCTCATCTCCTGCATCTGATAATTATGCTATTTGATATAATTTGATAAGTTGAGCAATTATGATACTTTTAAAGTATGTTCTGGAATGAAAAAATAAACTTTATTAGCAAAGCAATGGATAGTGTTAACAAATAGCTAACTTTATTTTTCCCTTGAAGGTACACTCTTAGCCCGGTAACAAAAATGTGAAAATATGCTCCTTTACTAAAGGTTAAAGCACTTAAACCTTTATAAAGGCGCATATTTTCGCATTTTTGTGTGCCTATAAAATAAACTAAAGGTTGCCGTGCTAAGAGTGTAGCTGTTAGGTTCAGGTTATTTCCTTGGGCTCCAAGAACGTGCGCGCAAAATCTCAAGAAGTTTCCTGAGAATAAGCGCTTCCGTGCAGAAGATCGATTGTCCTTAAGCATGTGCTTCGACCGAATGATCAATGCTGCACACAGAGAGATTGTACCGTAAAAAAATGAGAGTGGTCGAAGACATGGCGTCTATTTTTGCCAAGATAATTTGTCTGATCAAGCGGATCGCCAAGAGCGGGAGATAGCGATAAATAGTGCATATATAAATTCTTGAGCCCCCTCTCAAGATTTTTTTTTTGTGCTATTAACAGATTTCACAAGGAAAAAGCTTGCATCGACCAGTGACGATACATCTAAGCTACAGCGACCGCTGCCTTCGTCTTGTGACAATCATTTTCGCTTGCGGCCCATTCGTTACGCCTGGTGTGAGGGCAGCATTGATCACTTGTGCGGAACATAATCGAGGGCCCCAGTGCCATTCCATACGAGCACTTTGTGACGTAGTCTTATTCTGTGATTGTTCGCACCTTTTTTTTTTTTTTTCCGCAGTCCTTGCACAAAAGGAAAACGCGGCAGCTACATATTTTCATGCAGGAAAAGAAATGCACGTTTTTTTTTTAATGCTTCACAGCTTCCACATTGAAACATTTGCGTTTAGGTCACTACAGAAAAGTATTTCGCTTATTAACTAATTCATTAATTTATTATTGAGAAAAGTTTAGTCTCTTCAAAAGGAGCCTAATATGTTTACAGTTAACGTGCTAGTGTTATGTAACAGTGATGGTTGCCTTCGCGGGGCGCACACCTGCTCGTTGCTTTAAGGCTAAGCGCCTGAAACACCGCGGTTACACCTGAAACGCCGCGGCCTTACGGCCAAACAGCAATCTGATTATGAAGTACGCTATAGTTAGTGATTCCAGTTTAATTTTGACCATGTTATGTCTTTTATTTTAAATAAAATTGTGCATATTTGAGCGCCAAAACCACAATACGTTTTAATTAAGTCACGTCTTCTGGAGGTACGCCGGATAAATTTTTGCCTGTAAGTACAACAGAGAGCAGCAGCGCCCAACCACCGCTTCCCACTGCCCTACACTGCTCAGCAAATATCCGGATACGGAACTCCGGGTCATGGCGCGCGCAATCTCAGAGGCCCTGTCCGGGTCGTTCACATGGCCGAAGACGCTAGCAGAGCGCAACACATCTGGCCGCAGCCTGTGAAAGAAGAGTACGGGCCCTCCCACTTCTCTCCTCCCTGAGTCCCACCTTGGACTCAAAATAATGTTTACTACTACTACTACTACTACTACTACTACTACTACTACTACTACTACTTCTACTACTACTACTACTACTACTACTACTAGTCCAGCTCCAAAGAGAAACGCCATAGCCACAAAGTTGCTAGTGTTGCGGTAACGCAGAATACGTCAGTAAAACAAAGTAAAGTTGCTCGCACTGAGGCGCGATCTTGTGAAGCTTTGCAGAAAGTCACATAAGGAGGTTCAAATTAAAAATTAATATCTGGGTTTTCACAATGTCCCAACCACAACGATACCATTGTAAGGCACGCCTTAGTGGGGGATATATACACTGGATTACCTTTCACCGGCTGGTATTTTTTAATGCACACTTAAGTCTAAGTGCCCGGTTCTCTTTTTTCTCTTTCACTTCTCTCTCTCTCTCTCTCTCTCTCTCTCTCTCTCTCTCTCTCTCTTTTTTTTTCTTGCATTACCCCTGCATCGAAATATCGCCGCCGACGGCGGGAATCCAAGCCGCATTCTCGAGCTTAGCTGCCTGGCACGGAGGGTTGCGTAATAGGGTTAGAGCCTGCAGTCTACGCGCAGGCTCTCTCTAATGGCCTCATTATGTTTGCGCCGCACCGCGCCCCACAAATGGCGGGAGCAGCGCACTCCTGACATTAACTAGGCGGTATGACTAACTAGCGCTACAAGTGCGTTGAATGCGCAAGGAGATGAACATGCGGAGAGACTCGATATGCTCTTACGGAAGAGACACCTCCTTCCATGGTGTGTTGAAGTTGACTAACTTGCTGCCTGCTTGCGCTAAAAGCTGTGATGGACCACCTTAACAAAGGCCCAGGCGCCATTAGCACGTGAGGATGGACAAGAGGCGACATGTCTCGAGAGAGTGACTGTCTCACTAACAAACGCGACGCATCAAAAGTTCACCTCCAAGATTCTTTCTGAGAAGCAACCCGCTTTTGTGCTTCCTTCGTTCACTTCGTAAATGATTTGCGTACTGGCAGCATGCAATGTGTTTTAGATAATTCGCGAAAGTCCCCAAATGAAAGACAAGGTGCTATAGGAGAAGAAAGCCGCTAAAGCTGGGAGGAAAAACAAAACAAAGAAACAAGCTGTATAAGAGTTCCCTTGTGCTGTTTATCGCCGTATAGGTAGCCTGGCCTGTTGAACCAGTTTTCGAAATATTAACATATGGGACAATATTACGCGTAATATATCGCTAGACTCGTACAAAACGGCATGCCGGAAATATATGTACATGCGGAAACTCGTTTTGCCTAAATAATCGTGCACTGGACAGAAACATTGGTCCGGCTACAATTATGTCGAACGTGGTCTTGCTAACGTCTTTGACAAGTGAAGCGGAACAAAGTTCTGCCTATATAAATATTTATTCAGTGCACCTGCTACTCTTTAAGAGGAACTTTTTGGGGAAAATATTCCTCTTAATAAGTGAAACTCATGCGTAACGAGATTGCCGCTTCGAAAGCCACGCGAACAGGAACAGCGATACAAAGGCACATAATCGAGACAAGGTACCGCAGAGTGGTATGCGCAGCTGGGAGCGAGCGAACACAATGGGACACTGTAGGACAGGAAGGAAGCCAGCGTTTATTTTTATGTTCTTGCGCTTAGGTGTGTGTGTGTGTGTGCAGTAGTTTGTATGGACAAACAGCTGAAACGAAGGCTTTATTACGCCCGCTGTCGCCCGGTGCCAGTGCGGCTTACATATATGGATATCCATGCCTCGCGGCAGATGTCTAGATATTGCGGCGCCATGTGGTAAAAGAAGAACAAAAAACTAAACGCTCATACCGGAGGAACCATGCGCGGAGGCCGAGGGGCGAGAGGAGCCATTTGTTTGTCGGCAGCCGACTAACGCAGATTCGCACGAGTGTTATAAGAGTTAACGGAACCACTGATGTTCATTACCGCTGCCGCATTTGATCAGCGCACGCATAACGCACGTTCAGCCCAGCTCTCCAGGCGACAGCGAGCAAAAGCTCGAAATGAGTTTGCTGTGCCCGTCGTCTGTCCCGTCACGCTGTCGTCCTTGCGTGTTCGTTGTGGACAAACTCTGCTCTCTTTTCAGCATATGGCACGAATGAAACACGAAGCCATGGCACACTGCCCTCGGGTATTTAGCGTGTGCCCCTGCGCAAATTCCTTAATTTTGAGAACAGAGCAAAGGCATGACATTTAAGCGACATCGATACATTCGCGCTTTCAATTGGCCTCGAGATGTAGGTGGCAGCACCGCCACCGCTTGAGTGTGGATAGGCGTTCGCCGGCGCGCATTGAAATGTACACAGCGGCGCTCTGTTGTGAACGGTTTGAGGCAGTTGTGCAGCTAAATAAAACCATTAATTGCTGTCAAACGGTAATACATGCGTCCTTCATTCTCACGTCCGTGCAGCAAGCACGCAAAACGTTTTTATTGCTCATGAAGGAAGCGTGATATGCCATTCAACGGGGCACTGACATCACCCAGCCCCACAGTTTGACTTCCTCGGCGATTCTCTCTGTCTATTTTTCTTTCACCATACTTAAGTTATCTTCTATCTACAACGTTGGCACAGCTGTTACGCGACTGAAAGAGTTCAGTATTGTGTTCTCGCTCATTTTTCACTATTGACTACAACAAAAAAAGGACTGTTACTGTGCATTGAGCTGAAGTAGCGGCTTGTCTACTCCACTGTACCACTTACACGCATACTTGCGTTTCAATGCTCTGCATGTCATGTTTTATGAAAGGCAAGGATCAGTCAGTTAAAGGGATACGGAACAAAACTTTCGCCGTCGATATAAATGATCCAATTGAAAGATTGGGTACTGAAATTTGTTTCCACAGCCTTCATTTCAGTCAGAAACTAGCGAAAAATATTGAATTTAATGCATTTTTCGCAAATTCGCGCGTCTAGTGGCCGCGCAGTGAACTAGAGGAAGTTGCGTGACACCCACCGGATACTGACGCGCCGACCAACTCGCGACGAGCAACTCGCGACACAAGTGGTTCTCGGGAGTAGAGGTGGAGAGGGAAGTGGCTGGAGGAGAGAGGGCGCCGGTTGCATATGACGTCACGGCCGTCGACAAGCGCACTGACGTGCAGCCACCGCGCTCTCACAATCCACTAAAAATACGGCCAACTGTTCGAAAACACGCAAAATGAACTCTGTTATTCGGAGCAGTGACGTCTTCCGAGTAGGTTTTCGATGTTTTCGCAAGCTTTCCCGATTTTTGTTCAGTATCCCTTTAAGCTACGTGACTGTATACGCCGCTTCAGCACTATCACGATATTTGACACAAGCGGATATTAAGTAAACGTTTTAATACTCAGATGCATCGCTTTCTTCGCATGATTACTTGCGTGACCGTGACAAGAAAAGGATTACTTTTTTACGCACATACAAAAAACGTGGGTTCTTCACGCAAAAAAACGTCTGCTATTCTCCATCATGCTCACAATCACATATCGCGAGACGATATTTATTTATTTATTTATTTATTTATTTATTTAGTCAATACCACCGACTTCTATGCGAAGTCGTAGGCAGGAGTGGGTAACAGATACACTTGATAATACATTTTCCAATGCACGAAAACAACAGAAGATAAGCTTAAAACAGAAACACTATGTTGGGGGAAAGATAGAATGAAAATAGGAATTTACAAAAAATGAGCACATAAGTCAATGCAGCACTTCTTTTTTTAGCAGAATGGGCGAGTTTTGTGGATAAAAAAGGCGAGAATAACAGATATATCGACAAAATTAGCGAAATGTGATACAATCGAGCTGGCGCTCAACAAAAGAAAGTAATGCAATGCAGCGATAATGCAGCGCTGCAATATCGCTGCAGCACTGCGTTTACGCGTTGATGTTTTCCGCTTGACTTATTTAGAATGACGCTAAGTGCCCTTTGCGTATACTTGAAATGCACAGCAGCAGCCAAACTGAAATAACTGTGCTAAACCGGAGGTGCGACGATGACATAGCACGCTCACGGCACAGGCGCTCAGCGATATTGGAGGCTATGTGTGGCGTGCGCGCGCATATAAAAGCGCAGTGGCTAGCAGACGACGCAAGGAGCTATCCACACTTGGGAGCTTCGTCCACTCGCCGCTAGGCGCCGACTGCGTTCGATCTCGAGACCAATAGGTGCAGGATTTTGTGCCTTGTGCAGCATCATAATACTGTGTCTCTGCACGTATTAAAGAGACAGCGACAACCTATAAATGCATTAGACGGCGATAGTTCTGTGCGCATCACTGTCTAGCGTTTAAAATGTCTAGCGTTTAAAATGTCACCTGTGAGATCACTGCTTAAGCTGCAGGGCGCATAGGCCCGGAGCCGAGTTCTGTTTTCATTGAGCCTATTCTGTGCGCTAAACCTGCATTTCGCCACCTTTAGCTCCACATCTTTATCGCATGCGAACGGCATATCGCAGATGCGTTCGGTCACACATGCCTGCGTTTAATGTGAACCGCATCTTGCAAGAAGTACAGAAGAAGGAAAAAAAGGGATAAATTTAGCTTACGGAGATTCAGATTCTTACGAATATCGACGTTGTTTGGCTGTGTCCTTAAAGGGACGCTAAAGTGAATAACATTTTTTCTCGTATTAGTAGGTTAGCTTTTCACAATACCAAAAACACCAATCTTGCGAGGGAAAGTCCCTTGGTAAGCTAGGAAATGCGAAAAAATATGATAGGGATGGCGACGTTGCAGTGCTAGAACGCGTGACGTCACACATACTTGACGGCTTCTTCTAAGGCCTGATAACTATTTACCGGTTAGAAAGACCTACATTGTGTTCAAAAGAAGATAGAGACTTAACACAGGGAATTTCAGAACGTTTGATCGAGCGAATTTGGCGAGAATACAGAAAAAAAAAAAGAAATCCGCCTTCTAACGTCATTGGGTTCCGAAGTTCTGGAGCGGATTTCAAAACTACAAGCTTGACATCCTTTTTCTTTTTTAGTCTTGAACATAGAATGTCGGAATTGACGACAATGGAGTTCTCAAAATATAAGTTATTATTGTAAACCACTTCACCCTTTCACTCTAGTGTCCTTTTAAGCACGGACAAAAAATAGCAGTTTCAGTCCAGATATCGAATGCCTTGGATGAGCTGACGGTTAAATGAAGGCATGCAACCACGTATTTAATAAAGCCGCAAAGAACAGGACGGGCTGCATGTACTGCTATACAAAGGCTACAGATGGCAGCCAATCACAAGTGTAGTAGACATATTATTTCCGTTACCGAGTACGATACTGAGGGTTACCATTTCTTTAATACGTGTGACACATCGGCAACCTACGGCGACAAAAGTTGCTATCTCGAAAGCCTAAATTAAAGAAAAAAGAAACAAATCGCACGAATAACAAAAAGAAAAAAGTAACGAAATTCCACAACTACGTTCGTAGCGAAATAGCAAAACCACACGCGCGGAAGACGTGCTCCACGATAATGAGGGCTTCTCTAAAAAAAGCGTGAAGCGTATACATAGCCTCCCTAAGGGGACCTAGATCCATTTCGGCGGTGAAAAACGAATCGGAGGAATTAAGAGCTCGGCAAACAGCGGACGAGCAGCAACAGCGGCCCACGTCGAGATTCCCGCATCATCGCTCCGGACGAAAAACAGGCTTCCGCCGCTCTGGCCGAAGGAGTGCAACGTAAACACAAGCGGTGCGTGCGACTGCGCTACAAACACACGCGCGATTAGCTCCCCTCGCGGTATGGTGGCGCTTCCACGGTCATAATAGACGGCGCGCCTCTTCTCGGGAACGCGAACGCCACTCGAGAAGTGCGGCGTCGAGTCAGCGTTCGGACACGTTGTGCTATCTAGGTCGAGCCGACAAAGACAACACTCGGCGATCCGACCGCAGCCGCAGAGAATTTCGCGGCTTTGTCGCAGCACACGCGGCCACTTTCGTCGACTCTGCGAATATGCGTGTATTTGTGGCGGGCTTCGTGCCTTTATGCACACAAGGGCATGGTGCTCATGCGGCCGGCGCTTCCTTGCGATTCTCAGAGAATTCATGTCATTTTTTTTTTTGTTTTTAAAAGCCTGAGCGGGGGTGAAAATTACAGGTGTAGACTTTAGGGAAGCAGGAAAGTGGAGTGGTCGATTGATTTCTGGGATTTTACGTCCAAAAACCAGCTGTGATTATGAGAGACACCGTAGAGGAAGGTCTCTGGATATTTCGACCACCTGGGGTTCCTTAATGTGCACTGACAGTACATGGTCCTCTTCATTTCGCCTCCATCGAAATGCAGCCGCCGCGGCCGGGATTCGATCCTGCGATCGTCGGATCTGCAGCCGAGTACCATAGCCACTAGACCACCGTGGCGGTGCACGAGGAAAGTGGAGGTATAAATAAGGAAGGAAGTGGTGGCGCAGGGAGAGAGGAAGAGAAAAAAAAAAAAAGAAAAATGGACATAAGTGATTTGTTCAACCGAGAATCACTAACTTGTAGCGATTTCTTCCGCTTGGCACCTTAGGCCCCGGATATCATCGACCGTTCATGGCCCGCTGATTCCAATGATGATGATCCCATTGTTAGTACAGAGCGCCGTTTTAAGTTCCGACGAAGCGTGAAATCCTAGGGGGAAAATAACTACATCGTGAAAGGTATAGCCATTTTCAAAACCGCGGCAGATAACTAATTGCTACGACAGCAGCATTTCGCAGTTAGATGTCCCCGGTTCACTGTTGCCATGCTTCTGTCGTCTTCCAATGATTCCGCTAATAAATAAATAACGTGGCATGAGTGAGAAGCGAGCCATTAGACGATCCTTGCATGTTTGGGGTGGGCGAGGGCAGCGGTCGTATAATGACAGTGTCTTAAAGGAAAAATTAAACAATAAAATAAAATGTTATATAAAAAATTCACAGCATATCCACGAAGTGAATGATGATGAGTGGGCGAAGCTCCGGAGGTTCATCGTAGATCGTGCCGAGTTCCAGATTAATTTAGTTAACGCGCACGCTACGAATCCTTATGGTTCAACTACGCACAAGTGAAATCTCCCACCGGCACTTCATTGCAAGTCAATCAAGATCCAGTGCATATATATATATATATATATATATATATATATATATATATATATATATATATATATATATATATATATATATATATATATATATGGGTGGCCGGTGAACGGTTCTCTAGCGCGAGCAGTCGGTATTTTTCAATCAAGAAACTCGCTAGAAGACGCTGCCTGCGCCAACGTTGTCTCTCGCGGGTGAGGGCGCGTCTCCTTCTTTGCGAGCTGGTAGAGCATTCATCGAAGAAAGAGCGTTTCCATAGTCAACGCGCGCCTTTCGCTCTCTCTCTCTGCTCTCTCTCTCTCTCTCTCACAAGACAGCAGATGGAAGAGTGAGAGAGCTCGCGCGCCGGGAGGCACGCGCCGAGGGCGCGCCTCCCACACGCACCCTCCTAGTAGCGCGTTCCTAGTAGGTAACGCGCTACTACAACGGACGGAGAGACCCAAACCTTAAGGAGCTTCGCCCCTAAAATCAGAAGTACACTGCCTACTTGGCAATTGTCATGAAGTTCGTAGCATCCTGGTACTTATATGGGTTGTAGATGAAATTATATATATCTATACATCCATAGACGCCTATGAAATAGCGAAACATGCTCGACAGTTGTGAGCATGAGCCCAACAGGAAAGACAGCTATTCGCAGAGACGCCGAGTACGTGACACGTTCGGTGCATTGTGCTGTAATCGGCATCGGTCCACTGCGCTGTGGCGCTGTCCGGAAGGCGAGCACACCGACTACGGAGTCGCCCAGTCCTAGAGATGAAGCAACATTGAGCTGAACTTTAATGGCGAGTGGCCGACCAGGCGCACTAAATCACGCACAAACTTAGGAGAGGAGGTATACAGAAACTTGCTGTATATTATAGGAAGTGAGCTCTTTGTCACGCATATGGCCTTCCCACATGCGTATGCGGATTAATCTTTCCCGTTTTACTAAAGAGATTGCCACGCATATGTTCTGCACTGAGGCTATGCAGGTGCTGTTCGTCGGTTTACAGTGTAACCCCACCTTTAAAAAAAAGAAAAGATAAAAAAGCAATATACAAGAAATCCAACTATAGGAACTCCGGTCTAAATTCTTCATCGCCTAAAGAAGCGCCGCGAGGTGAGTTTCAGAAAGTCGAATTTAACTGAGATTCGCAGAACGGGCAGAGCAGGTAGGAATTCAAGTTATTCCCGCGTTGATGAACGCTCAAGAAACTTATTTGAGAGCGTCGTCAAATTAATATTACCTTAGTTTTCTGAGTTTGAAAGAATTTTTCTGTCAAAGAAAGAGCAACTTACGATTCTCTGCTAATGTACTTACTAACCCGTGTTGTTGGACTAGTTGATTCATACTGTGCAAAAAGGTCAAGGCACAACACAATGAACAAGATGGGCAGGATAGAGAGTCTACTTACAACTGTTGCAAGTTGATGCTCTATCCTATCCTTCTTGTTTCTTCCGCTTGTGTTGTGTCTTTACCTTTTTGCACAAATTTACTTAAAAGTAGATCACAAGCAATCTACATGCAGTGAGGCACAGTGAGGTGGAAATTAGTGGCGAAATAAATAGACCACTGAGACCTACTCACTGTAGGCTAGTAGCCATTTGATTAACAAATAATCTCTTACAGTTTAGTACCAAAACTAACCCTATAAATTGTAAGCTAGCATGACACTAATCAATAAACTGTGAACACTCCATATAAACACTTCAGCAGAGGTGCAGAGCATGCAGTCTATAAAAGGTACTGGTTACCTGTCTTACGCATTAAACTGCCTGCTAAACACTTCATACTGTTAACGTCAATCGGATTATTCAACAAGAATTCGCGAAGTGCTTTGTTTACAAGATTGCTTTGCCATTTCTTGGCGGAATAATCGACTTTCAAGTGGGAAAGCCATGAACGCACTGCTGAAGTATCTGCGTGAAACGGGCCACGTTGAACGACTGCAACTCTGTCATGTTTATATGTGTGTGAGTGTGTGTGTTTATCTCTCTCTCTCTCTCTGTCACACACACACACGCACACGCACACACCCTTTCTTTGTAACCTTTCTATCGCCCTTTACCCTTCCGCCAATGAAGGGTAGCAAACTGGAGTCTCCCTCTCTCTTGTCATTGACCATCGCCTTCCATAATAATTTGCGCAGTATCAAGATGAACTGCAATATTTTGACGTGTGTGTGTGTAAGGGGGGGGGGGGGGCTAATCCACATACGAAAACACATTGTATGTTCTTTCGCTTCGATTCATACACATCAACAGACAGGCTGCGCCATTCCTATAGAGGATGACCAACATTCCTGTAACAACCTGCTATCTTTCATTCCCTTCACCCCTCTTCCCCTGCACAGGGTAGCCAGCCGGTCTCAGCGCTGGCTAACCTCCCTGTCTTTTCTCCTTTCTTCTTCCTCCTCCTCCCCCTACTCCTGCAACCACCGTGTAGGCTAAACTGTGCATAAAAAAAGTAACCTTCAATGTGGATGCGGCATTAGCAGTTACATCAAACATTAGATTCATCTTGCAATCCCAGATAGCCCGGGCCCTAGCAGAAGAAGCAAGCTAGAAGACGATTCCAGGAAAATTTGCTGTCAAAGTATATACAACGAGCTACTTCAGTTCTGCTGCATACTCATTTTCTTTGCCAGATGCACCAGATACGCTTTCAATGATCTGCAAAAAAATTTATTTACATTGTCTGATATCTTATCAATAAAATACATCTCGCTAACGTTTTTATGTACACCGTTTATAAGTTCGTGTTGAAAGTTCATAATTTAGTGCACAGTAACTACATATTCATGAAGTGTTTGTATGACTATGTTTGTTTTCATGAAGTATTTATATAATGTTCTTTTTTTCATTTATTTGCAGTGAAACCTATGCACATGCATATTTAATTGAACCGTTCGGTTGCCCAATTTTTTTATACTTGCATGAAACCTTGTACATGCATGCCGAATGCGCATAGGAGTAAGAGCCTCTGTCAAGCAATATGCCTTTAGCTGTTACTCCTGTTCCTGCATGAGAAAGAAAGAAATAAACTTCAAACTTCAAATAGGTATTATTTTAGTGCACCCAAGACCTTCTCTGCATCTTCAGTATAGTTCGGTCACATATATGGAGCTTGAATGAAGTATTTCTTTTAACATATCTGTCGAAAACCCACGAACACTGAAATGTGTGCATTCCATATACGCGCCGCCCATAGATTAGAACCATCCAAACTGAGTGCATTCCATTTTTTAGGGGCGAAGCTCCTTAAGGCGTGGGTCGTGCGTCCCCGATGTATGTAGTAGTAGTAGGTAGCCACCGGCGCGTGCCTGCCGGAAGGCACGCACGCGCCGAGGGCGAGCGCGTGGCTCCCGGCGCTCGCCCTCGCCGCGAGCTCCGGGAGCCACGCGCTCCCCGGCAAACTCGACACTGCCCCGGCAAACGCGAGAGACAACGTTGGCGCAGGCAGCGTCTCCTAGCAAGTTTCTTGATTGAGAAATACCGACTGCTCGCGTTGGAGAAGCGTTCACTGGCAACCCATATATATATATATATATATATATATATATATATATATATATATATATATATATATATATATATATATATATATATATATAGGCAATGTATCTTGACTTGCAATGAAGTGCCGGTGGGAGATTTCACTTGTGCATTGTGCATAGTTGAACCGTGAGGATTCGTAGCATGCGCGTTAACTAAATTAATCCGGAACTCGGCACGATCTACGATGAACATCCCGAGCTTCGCCCACTCATCATCATTCACTCCGTGGATATGCTGTAATTTTTTTGTGTGTGGCTATTAGAGAGGAATGAACGCTTATTTAACAGTGTCCGATGTTACGGTTAACGTAACATGCAGTGTTCGATGAACGTCCACCACTGCGGTCTAGTTGTTATGATGCGCGACTGCCGACCGGAAATGTGCGGGTTCGATCCCGGCCGCATCGTTTGCGTTTTCGATATAGACGAAAATGGTAGGGGCTCGTGTACTGCGCATTTTCGTGGTATGTGAAAGAACCCCAGATAGTCATAATTTCCGTAGCCCTCCACTACGGTGTGCCTCGTGATCATATCGTAGTATTGGCATTTAAAACCCCGGGAAATATTATTTTAGCGTCCGATTAATAAAAAATCCAGGCAGCTACGCACTAAAGGCCAAACCTCATATGCGCGAAAATGCACGCGATAGCCATGGGCGAAGCGATGAGCGACGAAACGGGCCGTTCACGCGACGTGTTTCGTAGTCAAAATCGCGCGAACACTCGGTTTGGGAAACGTAGAATCGGTCGCCCGTCGCCCGGAGGTACCCCGACCTTGTAGCTAATAGCAGAAAGCCGGAACAGGATGTACATCAATGACGCACTACTGGTTGCCGCCATGTGCTTGATATTCGCGCCCGCGCGCAGGAAAAAAGAAACTACTACGAGGGAATAAAGAACATTTCGTGTACCTTCGTGCAACAAAACATATGACTTTACCATACGCGCCAGTTTTGCTACTCGCCAGTTTTGCTACAACGCGCCAGTTTTTCTACAAGATCGACGCCTTCATGCCAGCAACACTGGAGATCGCTCGCCGAAGTTTCCGCGTGAATGAGGTTTGGTTATGCAAGCGACGGCTCGCGTGACAGTAGCCTGCTTCGCGACGCCCGTAGCTGTCGCGTGCATTTTCGCGCATATGAGGTTCGGCCTTGATCGTACGATGCCTGAAGAAACAAACTAGCCGGCGCCGTTCCCCTCCTCTTTTCCCTCCTCAACACCCTTTACTTCTCTTTCCCACTCCTTGCTGCTGCACCACACTGTACGAAACTGTGCTATGTTTTACCCGCTCCGCTCCTCTTCACCCTCACATCATCCATTCTCATCTTCACCTCACTTTCCCTCCTGTCCACTCTTATTTTGCTTTCCCAGTGCTGGCTACACTATATTAAACGAGACTATGCTCTGCCTTCTCCTCTCCTCCTCAACTTCAGGTCAGTCCTCTTCGTCTCACCTCCCTTTCCCACTCCTTGCTATACTATGCTGTACTCACCTCACTTTCCCACACCTCCTACTCATCCTCACTTTCCCACTCCTTGTTACCACTGCACATGTACGGCTACGTGGAGGTTATGCCAGGTGGTGCGCCAGCTGTGACGTGGCTGGTCGCTAGGCGACACGAGGCGAGGCCACGTTTTCTGCGCCGACAGACTTTTAACCTTGAGCTAGAACAGCTTCGCTGTTAAAACAAGCGACGTACGCTTTGCTCGAATCTCAGTGTTAATTCAGAAATAAATACGAGCGAGAGAAGTGTTTCACTATTACGTCCGACGATGGAGCACCAGCGAATTCGAACATCTCCAGACCATAAGAGCGATCAACAGCGCCGCCAGTGGTGGCGCAGACCTCGAGCCTCGATGGTGTGTGCACGGAATGAGACCGAGAGTAAACCTTCAGCGTTAATAGTGAAAGTAAACCAGGCGCCCGGACGCGCTTGCTTGCGCACCAAACATTCTTGAAGGTTTTCTATTCCGCGTGTGGAGGCTTTCACCTGTGACGTAGTAGTTACAGCAGAGTTATAATAGGTGACCCGACTTCAAATCCCACTTTTGGGTCATATTTATTTACTTACATACACCACTTCATTGCCGCCGCCATTACCGGCAAGTCGCCATACGCAGTTGGCACATATAAGCTTCATGCAGTTCAAGGGGATGGACGACTTTTTCGAGCTGGCAGCCCTATTGCTAACTCAACAACATGCTTGAGATGAACACGGCATCGCGTGTACTTCTATGGTTCCTGCACGTCTTTAATGAATTTACAGGAAATAATGAAAGAACGCAAAGATTGGCTAATGGCTTCGGATGTGAATTGAAGCTGCAGTATGAACAACTAGTACACTGACCCGCTGATCTTCCCAAATACTTGCAAAAAACAAAACAAGCTCATTTCGACAGATAACTTGCTGTATTTTTGCAGAACTCAGCCGTGTATATGAGCAGTTTTCATACAGCCGCACGAAGAAACTGGAAGTATTTCTTTCGGACCGTGTTTTTCTCGCCAACAAATTGTCTCCATTTTGGGTCACAAAATAATAATAATAATAATAATAATAATAAAACAAGCAAAAAAAAGGACGATGAAGATGAAGATGAACGAGACTCAAAGAAATTTTACATTATTTCTGTACCGATATCTCAAACGGCAGACACAGAGCCCCGTTTAGCGGCATGTCTTCATCTGCTAGGTATTAGTGTCCATAATCCCCCCGCGTACACCGAAGCTACCTGCATCATCCCCACAGCCAGTGGTTCTCTGCATTTGGCTTTAGGAATATAACGTAACCTTCAACCCCTTCAGCCGATCGCTCTTCTGCGTGCGAGAGTTACGTCCATACTATGCTGTTTTTATCTGCATCCATAACACATTGAGATGGCACGCACATTTGAATTCGAAACTCGGGAGAGTATATGTTTTGACGAAGAGTCATGCTGTGCATAATATTTATATGTCGGATAAATAACTTCTTGCGTAAGTTTGGTCACGCCGGCCTCTGTTATTCTGGTATGCTCTGTTTATAAACCCGACTTGTGCTTATGCGTAATAGGGCATATAAGGCGAAC
This sequence comes from Hyalomma asiaticum, assembly GCA_013339685.2. Classification (NCBI taxonomy): domain Eukaryota; kingdom Metazoa; phylum Arthropoda; class Arachnida; order Ixodida; family Ixodidae; genus Hyalomma; species Hyalomma asiaticum. The sequence continues at coordinate 108,777,002 of CM023481.1, read as the reverse complement.
CAAGATAATTCCTTGGTGACCCGCCGTGGTAGCACAGAGGCTATAGCTAGGCTCGCGAAGCTTGAGGTCGCGGGATCGAAACCCGGCCACAGCGGCCGCATTAAGATTGGAGAAATAAAAGGAAAATGTGTACTTAGATTTAGGTCAACTTAAAGAACTCCAGGCAGTCCGGAGCCCTCCACTAAGGGGCGTGCCTCATAATCACAGCTTAGAGTTACTATATAGAGTAACCCTAAGCTTTGAGTTTCTGTATGCTGCAACTCTATCCGAGCTATTTTCGCACGTGAAACCTCATCAATCAATAATTCCTTCATGGGCACGGCTCGCGTCTCACTAGCAAGAAAAGGAAAACCAGCTAAGGAAGCTCCAGCTGGTGTTCTGAGCACATAAATAAACGATACTAAAATAAAAATTTCCTCATTTGAGCATTAGGTGTGAGCAATGAAATGGCTAGACGTTAAGCTTAAGGGTCTCTTCTTTTTAACCTCTTTTAAGCGCTGGTACTGGAATTTTCAATCTCTCAGGCCACAAAGTCACCTGTTCAGGCTCCTTTTTACGTGTACCAGGTGGCAGGATGCGGGCATTGCGCGCGCACGATTGCCCAAGGTACGTTTCGAAGGGTTCACTCGGGGCGGTGGGCGGAACATCGAGAGCTGTGGGCAAGTGGATCGGTGAGAGGCATTTCCACCTCCGTGCACCGTGGGGTGAACCCTAGTCTCAAGTACAACCGAAGGACAGCTTCTACGTTCCTGCAGCGTCGGACGCCCTTAGTGAATTTTCGATACGCTGGCAGACTCGGCAGTATTATTGCTATGATGTTCTTGCTTTGCTCATTCAACCGGAAGCTATTTAAACAATATAGAGATTCTTATACTTCAAAGGGGTGTATGGAGGTGTACCGCCTTTCATGAATTTTTTTTTCTTTGCCCAACAACAATCCCCCGTTTCAAGACATCGAGAATCGATGCCCTTCTGCGTCGTGACAGCCACTAAATCGAATTCCCAAAAGCGACGTGCGTTTCAGCCGAGCAGTCTTTGACTCATTTCAGAATGATATAGCAGTAGGTAGGTTCATGTCCCTCATCCCTTCCAGTCTCTTCAATTAAAAGGAGAAAAATTTTTTTGAGTGTCTCATGGTGGCATAGATGCTCGGCCCATATCGTATCATCACGATGTTTCAACCATCGTAAGTCACGCTCGCACTCTTTCCATTATCGCAGGGACGCTGCGCAACAGCACCCTCCGTTGTACAAAACGCAAGTCAATGGAAACTTGAACACAAACCAAAGAAAGCAAGAGAAGTCAGGAGCGTCACTGTGAAGGGCTCTTTCATGCCACGCAGTTGACTTAAGCGCAATATACTACCTTGTTGACGTTAGCTAACTCTTTGAGCAGTTCACATTCGTTTCAATAGTTGACTTACAACCTAGCTGAAAACTGTTTTTATTGTGTGGTTTAAACAGGAAAATGCTTTTTTGAAGTAACGTTCCTAAAGGATCTGTAGGCGCAGTTCTATGATTCCACTGAGCTAAGGGGGCGCAAATGTAACCTATAATGGGCCTGCGAAAAATGGCAGATGAGTTCGATGATGGTGACTAAATCGGCTTGTTGATATGGCGTCTTATATATATATATATATATATATATATATATATATATATATATATATATATATATATATATATATATATATATATACTTGGTTCTCCCTGTATTTCCTTTGTTTTTCTTATTCTTTCTTTCTTATACCTCGTGGTAGCACATTTAACACCACATAGCGATAGTGCCTTTTTTTTCTGTGTATGTTCGTCTTCAGCAAATGAGTGCGCCTTCCGTCGCAAATCGAATAATAAAGCACAAAGTTCGGCGCATGACCCGACGGATGGTGCATTTGCCTCAAAAGGGCATTGTACCGCACAGCTCAAAAGGCGAATCAAAAGGAGAAATCATTTGAGACCAAAAACCTGGTCTTCTTATTCCATTGCCAAGAGTCTGTACACTTTGCTATTCGCTATGAAATACCCCTTTTCTTTTTCACGCAAACTGCCGATATTGCAAGCCGCTCTTGGAACTTCTTCGAGAGCTAGTCGCGAATTGAAGCCCAGTCAAAGTACGCCGAAACTAAACTGTAACAAATAGGCAATATCCGATATCCATCCCGCGTGGCACTTGAAATTTCAGCAGGAACCCTCGAGTGGCAATGTCTGCAATGCACTTACAGGCAATATGGAATCGCTTGCGACAGGCCACTGTGTCGCAAAACCAGCCGAAAATTTTTCGTACCTATTTTGAGCCACGTTGAGTACGTCTTTCGGGAATCGGTTTATTGCTTGTTTTCTATTTTTCTCAATATGTTTCTTTTCTCGGAAAGGATATCTGCCGGGAACAACCCAATTTTTCGCATCGAACACTCGACCATCTTGGTCACTAACACGAACACAAAAACACAATACGCATGGGAACTGCGTCCCCGTACGCACTGTGTCGTGTTCCAGTGTTCTAATCATATCTAAGCGAAGCTCGTTATGTCTGGCCTGAATACATCAGCGGCGGTGATGTAACGCAAGGGGGAAAACCAGACCCACTTTTGCCGCCGGCCCACTACTACGTCATGGTGGTTATGCGAAGCACATCTCGCGGCAGTTGCGCGTGCACTTCTTTCATACCCTGCGCTCGACCCACTCGAAGCCGAGGGCTGCACAGAATAAGAGGGAGCATAGGTCGGCAGTGTGGGAGAACACTCACTCGCACTCACTCTCCATAATTTTTTCCAGGACCCGCACTCACTCGCACTTGCACTCACGTCTATGAAATGAGTGCGAGTGAGTGTGAGTGAGTGCACTCATGAGTGAGTGCGCCGACCTATAGGTCGGCAGTGTGGGAGAACACTCACTCACACTCACTCACCATAATTTTTCCAGGACCCGCACTCGCTCGCACTCACACTCACTTCCACCCACACTCACTTCCACTCACACTCACTTGCACTCACTCGCACTCGCACTCATGTCTATGAAATGAGTGCGAGTGAGTGTGAGTGAGTGCGCCGACCTATGAGAGGGAGTGACAAAATCACGGAGTTCGCACGAGTAAAACGGAATCAGCGAGCACAAGATAGGGTGAGAGATTTTTGGGAGAGACCATTCTTTTGCACTGGACATAGAAGTAACCGAAGAAGAAGAAAACAAAGAGGATGAGGAGGAGACAAGACGAGTCACTGACAATGTGCATGGGACTATGGTAAAGAAGGTCGCTAAGATCAGGCCAGGCACGCAGAAGCGGTTTTCCCCCATTTTCTCGACGAGGGACAAACATCTTCCTCGCCTTTCCAGATCGTCAACAGTTCCACGAAGTTCAGCAATGTCTGCGGTGTTGCATTTCCCTTCAATTTATTCTACTCGTCTGTGGAGTTGCTTAAGGTCCTGATCTTCCCTCTTTAAAATCGCGAGAATTTCGTCGTACTTAGAAGACCTCATGACAATAGAAGACTCAATGTTGTCAACCTCCTGCGAGAGGGGGCCCAGTGACTCAAGCTTTGTGATAATTCTGGCAAGAGCGGTTCGCACATCAATCTTGGGGTTCAGTTTTTTATTACTGCCTCCACGTAGCCTTGCTGTGCTGCAAGTAGGGCGCTTCTACGACTCTTTGAACTAATCTTCCCTTGATTTTAACGTCGCCTCAGTCACGCCAGAGCATTTGCTCGTGTGGTAGCCATGCATTACACTGCGCGCACTTCCCGAACCCGGTCACCGGGAGCCCTTCGCCGCAGATTAAGCATACATCACCCTTTTTGAAAGTCATATTGAAAAATCACCTTTGAAACTGAGTTTGACAAGTCAACACGAAAAATAGAAAAATGCACTGGCAACGGATGGGCAGCAATGAGAAAGCTAGCGATCCCGACTCGGAAAACAAAGTAGTTTTCACCAACCTGAAGAAAGCAGAAATACGCGAAGATTCAGGCAAGGTCCTTCTGTCGCCGTCACCGCTGCCAGAGTAAAAGTTTTCGTGGCACAACACCAGTCAAAAGTTTGCTTTCAGGGGATTCCGTCGACGGTAAAGGGCGGTGTCTGCCGGCGCGGCTGTACGAGAAATCTTGATCTGTCCGTCGATGCAGCAGCGTGATGACAGCACCGGTGATATCCGTGCCGACGTTTGCGCAGCACCAAAGAAAGCCTGAGGTTTGGCCACTGAAAAAAAGAAGAAATACATGGAGATTCAGGGAAGGTCCTTCTACCCCAAATTCAGTTTTTCTACAAGACAGTTTTTAGACCGAGCAAACGATTAGTGCTTTTTGAATTGGAAGCTTTTTGGCAAAATTTAGCCACTCGAACCACATCTATCTATCTATCTATCTATCTATCTATCTATCTATCTATCTATCTATCTATCTATCTATCTATCTATCTATCTATCTATCTATCTATCTATCTATCTATCTATCTACGTCACAGTGCGCTCCAGGTGGTCTCGTTCACTTAGCATACACCAGAATTGGTATCGTTGGGTATTACGTAGAGGAATGATCGATCTTGATGTCACTAACGCGACATACTTGCTATGCGTGTCACAACTAACGATTAGACGACAACACGTGGCTCATACCGCAGTGCTCGGCCTGAGGTATACTGGTATATAACACAGGTGATTGAACGTGAACAATTCAGCACGTCAGTGCAGCGCCAACCAAAATACCAAAATAAATATTGAAATTTTATGAGAACGCACCCTGCGTGAGTTAAAGAGAACGACATACCGTTTATAGTAGCTTGGGATTAAAACGCAGACAAAACAAGCAGACAAACAACAAACGTGAAGTAATGACCGAGAGAGAGAGAGATTCTATAGTTAAGGAAGTGGAGAAAATACAGGGAAGAGTGCACGGTAACCGAAGGCAACCTACCGTGCGGTAGGAGAGGAGAGGCGGGTTTTAACCTGGCTCCCGAGGTGCCAAGTAAGTATACGTGCAAGCACTCGTCCATGGCGGCTCTTCCCGCGCCCTGCATATCGTAAGTAAACCTAATGCATCAGCAGTCATGGTGACAGTGTTTGTCTTATGATAATTGCGGTGGTAGCTTGTGTTGACCACTAGAACAAGGTAGGTAAGTAGGCGAAAACTTCATTTTTGTCCGACAGGTCAATAGGGTAGGCTTCACTCTGCCTGGGCGTCTGCCACGCGCCCTTGAGCTCTGACGGCATCGTCGGCACGCTGGACTATTATAGTAGCGTAAGAGAAAAGGCACTGCTATCACTCAGCATGGTGCCGTCCAGCTTTGCTCGACCCCTTAGGTCGACTCCAACCAACGAAGCTTATGACATGCATACCAGCGCATCGTATCGGGGCGCTGATGTTCGTATCATGTCACGCCTTTTCGACAAAACAGATGTCAGTGTAATAACGTAAGTGTATGCCGAAACCGTACCATGAGCCACCCTTTAGTCACTACGGCCTTATTTGTGCGCCAACATCTCCAACTATCATAAAATTAAAAAAAAAGTCACCACGGTGCTGTTGAAGTGTCTTGTAATCTCACGTTGCGCACACAACTACTAAATTTTCACAGAAACGTTGATCCTTTTCGCAACAGTTGTCTGCATGCAAAACGATTAGGCATAGGCAGTTTTCTCGGTGACCGTTCCGCATAACGATTCCCACACTACATAGAATCTACCGCATTTTTTTTTCTATTGTTGCTTCTCACAGAGAATCCGATGAATATCTTTGTGAAGTTTACAGTTAGTAATTCAAGTATGCGGCCATCATAAATTAGAAACGTTATCCGGGCATATCATGTCATAAAATACCGGAATGTGATCGTTGTGACGTATTTAACAGTCGACCAAAGGGTAAACAAAGGTTTGATTCTCAAAAAGTAACATTTATTACAGAGTAGTATAGAACTAATGGATACGTGACAATCGGTATGTGCTGCTCCTTACTATTAAACGGTAAAATTTTGCGCGCGAAAACCACCTCATCACTTTGAGGCGCACCGTATGGCAGAGCTCTCGGCATTAATGTTCACTCCATGGGCTTTCTTCAACGATCGCCTAAATCAAAGTGCGTGGATGCTCTTTTTTCAGACCCATCAAAATGAGGCTGCCGTGGCCAGTAAACAAATCCACGTGTTGGTGCTCACCGCAACGTCAGCCGCAGTGACAGCACGCCCATTCTTCAACGAACCTCGTCAACGGGACGTGGGCCCGTATTCAAGAGAGAGAGAGAGAGAGAAAGGAAGAAAGAAAGTAGGAAAGAAAGACGTACGATAAAAATATTCTTAAGAAAAATTTCCGCCAATACCGATTCTCGACATATCATCACAGGAGCCGGCCAGCCAATGGCAAAAAGCACTTAAGAAAAAGAAGTTTTGTGATTTCGGCCCCTGGTGGTCAGTTTTGAAAGTATGTGTTTGTTCTCTCTCTCGCTCTGATTGATCTACTTGGTTATGTGCCCCGTGACGCTGAGCCATGCTTTCCTCAAGGCTTGCATAATTAACGTGTTTCCCTCTAATTTAAAAAAAAGAAAACAAGAAAAAGAAAGAAAGGAGCGTTTGAGACAGTACATATTTGTGAAATCTTCGTTCAGCAATTTCGGCTCTGCTGGTTTTATTTCGAGCTAGATGTCATTTACCTTATGTAATGATTCTTGTTAACCAACACCAAAAGTGCTCAACCCTACAATATGCAGTTTCCTCTAATGAGAACAAATTAGACACAGTAAGTTGCAGATTTGTATATCGAGATATCACCGAAAATTGGTTCTGTATGCAGCAACACTCAGTGAACTACTTGAAACCCGTCCTGGTTGCGTTGCCACGGCCCACATTAACGCTGTTTAAATTCCGCACGCTTTTCGATGGCGGCATGATAAAAAAAAACAAAAAAAAAAACACAGGAATGTGGGCAGCTTGCACTGATGGTGCAAGGCTGGACTGGGAAGCGGAGCTTGTGTCTGACCTAGATTCTTCCGGCTTCTACAAGCTCAACTAAGTCACGCGATTTGTCACGTGAGTGGCTGTTACATGGTTTTGGAGGGAACATTTCACGTACCTACCTGTGACATGGTTTTGGCGGGAAGATGTCACGTGACTATAGCTGTCACGTCATGCTACGGGAATTAGGTTATGTGTCTATGTTTTCAAATTGACTTGTCGAGCGACGTCCGGTTGTGACGTCTTCCTTCTTTCCATCTTCACCCTCACGCCATTCTCCTCATCAGCACCTCCCTTTCCCACCCCTTGCGGTATTATGCTGTACATGCCAACGCTATGCTTCACCCTCTACTCTTCTCCTTTCCCTCCTTCGCGCTTTCGCTTCCCTTTCGCAACCCCTAGCTATACTACACTACACAGGGCTATAGCTATGCTTTACTCTGTCCCCTCTCCTCAACCTTACTTCCCTTTCCAGGCGCAAAAGGGAATTAAAGGTTCTAGCGCCACAAAAGGAGCCCGTTCATTTGGTGCACATTAAGGAATGCCAAATGGCCTTCCTCATAACAAGATCGCGCTTTCGGCAGGAGAATCTATTTTTCTTTTTTAAATGGACACTGAAAGCAAATCTTAAGTCGACGTGCACTGTTGAAATACTATTCAATTAAGGTCGTAGTGCTTGTTTTGTGCAAAAAAGAAAGAACGCCTAGTTTCGACAAAAATCGCATATTAGTGGTCAGCATGCCGTTTGAACTATTCAAACCGCCCGCCCTGGACGGCCCGCTGGCATAAGACCCGCTGTTTTCTCTCTTTACTCGCTGACATTCGAGACGGCGAGAGGCGTCTCGAATGGCGAAATGCAGGAGCGGGCAGGAGAGAATGAGGGTTTAAGCTAGTTGTTAGCGTGCCTCGGTAATCCCTCTCACCGGGCGAGGAGGACATAGAGTCGCTCTGCAGCACGTTGTCTGCAGCGGCGGAGAAACCGTCCCCGTTGCATACCGCCGCCTCGATTACGTCACCGCGCCAAGTTCGCAGAATATCTTGCAGGTGGCGCGAGCTGTGTCGTGCGTGTGCACCTACCTAACTTATCGGTGATGAAAGCGGTCGTGTAGATAATACCGACGTTTCAGACGTTCTCAAGCATTCACCCTCCATTCTAAGGAAAAAAAAAAGTTGTTTGCCTTTAGCGTGCCCTTAGGAATGAAACAACAAGGGCATACTCTTTCGTTAGAGCAATTTTTCAAATTTGTGCTTTCTTCTCTACTTCGCTAAATTTGTTATTTTGCCCGTACGAACCAACATGCGTACCAAGAGCCGATAATGAAAATTCTCAGTTTTGCGAAATCTACCTCTTGAGTAGCGCCTTCACACCGAATAAGGAGCGAACAGAGAGAGAAGACAATATGTTTAAAATTGTGGTTCCCAATTTTTGTCACGAATATACATCGTGAGACGCTAACACGTTTTCCTTTTAAGATATCCGGTCTTTCGCGATGCGTTTTTACACCGTGCCTTCAACTGCTTATGTTTGAAAACGTATCACGAGCAGCCTTTCGTAATCAATCATCATTACGAACAGGACCCCGGTGGCAGCGTCTGCAAAGCTCTTCATGTCGCACAAGAAAGTAAAGGAAAAAAAAAAAAAAAGAAAGATGATGCCCTCATTGCGAATTTCACGCAAGAGCTTACAGCATACGCATATCTACAGAAGTTCTCATGCCATATTCATGCATAAATAAAGGAGTATAAACTTTGCCTTGACAACGAATCCTTCTTTTTCTTTCTTTTTTGTCTCTTTCGTTGTGCTTGTTGCGCTTTCCTTTTACATTCGCGCTACGTCTGTGGCGCATAATACATAAAGGCGATGTCTTCTCATCTCCTGCTAAGCGAATGCACCCCAGAGTAAAGTGCCGAAACAAGTACTCAGAGTCAACAGTGCGACATGCACTCTCATGAGTATTGATTTAGCGAGCACCTGACAAGGAAGCTAAAATATCAGCAGTACAGAAGCAATTTATCGGCAGAAGTTGCCGCCCGTTGCGCCTTAGGCACGCAATACTTTTTTCGCGTCACGGCTCATTGCAAACAAACCGCAGCTGAGCCCGTCCTCGGGATATATACTTGCTGGATATGCCCTGGGGCAGTTTCAAAAGAAGCCGTATATCTGTCGGAGGTTCGGGTACCTCGATGCCTTCGTGTAGAGGAAAACTTCCAGATAAGCATGTCGCTCCTTTTGGAGCCGTGTGACTTGCATTACTAGACATGTCACGCTCATTTGTATACAGGCAGCCACCTGCAGGGCTGCAAACCGAAACATCGCTGCAACGTCAGCCTGCAGAGCCTTGCTCCTGTGCAGTTAGGTCACTGTAAAGTCTACATGCCAACTGAGAACGGGGCACCGTCGGCTGTCCACTCTAACCAGCCACGCTAGCTGTAAACATATGACCTGAGGTCAATCATCCTCTTAAATGGAGCGCTGTACCATGAGAAAAACGCCACTATCGCCAAAAGGGTTTCGTTACGTGTAGTTCTCCGGGGAACGAATGAAAGAATTGGTGTGCAACTACACGGCGTTGCTGTTTCTCCTGGTTCGGTTGAAGAAAGCGCAAAATCAGCGTGCGGCCTTTCGGTCAAAGGCGAGTAACAAGAAGCGCTCGTTTTGAAACTGTTTGTCGGTCTTCTCTGCAACTGTTAGATACGGAACGCCAAGGTACGATATAGTGCTCGCCGTCTGTTCACCCATCTCTCACAGTGCACCACAGCCTTGTCTTTAGAGATCGGCGTCTTTTTATTCGAATACATGAAAAGTAAGCGTTACGGTATGTAATGCGAGCCGCAGTATAGTGCGCTTTATGCGAGAATAGACTTGGGCGCAAACAAACAGCCTCCGCCAAGTGACTCCGCTAAAGAGAAACACCAGGTAATGTAAGACAGAAAGAACATCCTACGCAATGTGGGTATCGATGTAATACGAAGCATTCGTAAGTTGCCTTCGCCTAGTTTGGCATTCAACCAAGCGCTACCCGTAGCATCAACGTCTGCTTGACCTGCCTGCCGTTCTTTGCTTCTCTCTCTCTCTCTCTCTCAACGTCTTTGCACAAATTTTGTAGTTGTGTGCTCAACGTGGGCTTACCACGCTTGTCGGCGTGACTGTGGGTAATAGTGGTGCACAGTGGTGTCTGTATAAGTTAGTGTACAGAGACCGTATGAGCACAGAAAGACGTCTGTGTGCATTAGTGCACAGGCGTGCGTCTGCACTAAAGCGCACGCTACGGTGCACTCATGTGCATATCATAACAGTCGTTCGTTGGAGCATTGCTATGAGGCTCGAGCACAAGGGCACAATAGCCTGTTGAAATGATAGTAACACCAATGGATTGTTTATAACATTACTATAAGGGCGGATAAAACGCACCACAATCGTATGGGAACAGCTATACTGTTCCCGAGTTGTATAACGTGCATGATTTTTGCTTGACCCTGCGGGGGCCCGAGTTCGAGTTCTACCCTCTACCGCGTACTAACTTTCCTTCGGTCATCTTACCACGTTTGTCTGTGTGTGTCTAGCCGTAAAAACGTTACCTATTTCTCTTGCTTAATCCACGCAAAGTGCGTTCGCATCAAATTTTCAGTATCCATCTTTGTTTGTCCCTGATTCTAGGCTGTAATGTTAATGTTAAATCTCCTGAGGTCCGCCCACAGGGATACCGCCATGCGATGCCCTTTTCGAGAACAGACGCAGCAAGGAGCCTTCATTCACTTATCGACACATTGTCACAAACATTGTGGAATAACCCGACCGCCCCTAATAGTCGTCTCCGAGCACTTGACCTGTTGCGGAAGCTACAAATTCTATTGAATTTATCCCGCAGTGACGCAAATTTATTGTACCTCCTGTGGTTAGGTGTGGCTTTTACAAAAGTCTACTCATACCGCAGAGGAATGTTCGACACTTCCACATGCGATTGCTGCAACTCTGAAGAGACGCTAGAACACATAACGTGTGTTTATGCTCGCTTTATCAACGAACGTGATATTCTTCGCGTTCGTTGATAAATTATTCGTGTTTCCTCTGAGAAAGGTCTCTGGTCAAGTCGACCTTTCTTAGAGGAAAAAATTCTCAGACCATGGCTCTACGCATCGCAGGCTAGAAAAGCGACGCGGGCATTGCTTCAGTTTTTACACTTGACCGGGATGAGTGACCGCCTGCACGTCCACAATGGACAGGCGCATGTGGTCTACCCTCTGACAGTGGCTCCACCCTTTTTTTCTCTTTCTATTTCTTTCAATCCCTTAACGACTGTCCCCAAGAGTAGGGTAGCAAATCGGACGCGCGTCTGGTTGACCTCCCTGTCTTTCCGTCCTCCTGTGGCGCATACTCGCATTCCCCGGGCGGGTATGAGCCACATGTGGTCGTGTCCTCGTTAATCGTGACGTATGTGACATATATCACATTAGTGATGTCGAGATCAATCATTCATGTTGCTCATACAGTCATACCTTACCGTGGTAATTTTCGTCTACACCAAGTGAACAACACGACCAAGGAAAGCACTACGACAGAGGTTACTAGATAGATAGATAGATAGATAGATAGATAGATAGATAGATAGATAGATAGATAGATAGATAGATAGATAGATAGATAGATAGATAGATACTTCGTATTTAAAATGCACTTTAGGAGTTCCAAGCTGGCAGATATTGCTGTCAGTAGTTAAATATTGGAAAAGATTACTGTCAAAGCATTCTTTTACTCTTTTTTTTTTTACGTGAGAAATTTAAAAACATTTCTTTTGACATATGGGCCACTGTTTCCCTGAAAAAGGCTCTAAAGCTGCTAAGCTTACCGTTTGGCTTTCCTGGGATGCATCATAATCAACTAATAAAAAACGAACAATGTTCTACCTGATGGCGTTGCAGTGAGCGACGTCATGGTGACCTCAATGCGCACAGTCTTTGGTATTTACGTCTTGTCTCTCTCTCTCTCTCTCTCTCTCTCCCATTGCGTACCTTCTCAAAAAGAAAATTTTCAGTTTTTTTTTTCTTTTTTTTTCAAGGGGGGAGGTCGAGGGAAGATTTTAATGTCGTTTACTGAAGCAGCTCGAACTGTTTGTTTGCTTTTCTTTCAGTTTTTAGTTCACTTAGACTGGACCTAAAATTGAGAACGCGAGCGCTTTCCAATTCTTTCCCCTGTTTTCGCACTAGCAGTGGTAACTAATCCACGAGTTCGTGTCAGATATCAAAACATCCTATATAGGCACCGCTGAGCTGTCGAGACGCGTCGCGAATCCTTTTCTCACTGTTTACATTCAATCTGAAGGCCCAGCCGTGAACGGCGACATGATGCTTGACGCCGAAGCATTGCTGGGATATATACTGAACAGGCCAGTTAAGTTAACCAGCTCACCTTTCTTAGAAGTTGCGAACTATCAGATTATAGCGAGCGCTTTCAACGTAAAAGCCTCGAAACTTTAAACAAACCAGTGCAAACTTGACGGCTGATTCGTAGTGGTGCGTAGCGTTACACATCGCCGGAATTACTCTAAAAACAAAAAAAAAACCCGAAAAAGCGGTGCAATCGATACTTTCGTGCTTGCCAGTGCTCCTACATAAAAGAGTAACGCTTTGACAAATGTACGGGATGATAACTTAAAAGGAATCACGATTTTAACCAAATGGAATGTGCTGTATAAGAACTCACTCAAGCTAGGAAAAAGATATAGCCTTTCGCTTGAAAGTTTAGTCAAGCTCATACAATTTTTTTTTTGTTTGGAGGCGTAGGTTATCAAGAGGGATGAAAATGGCGGTGAGGATCGGCGGGTGGGGAGGCGGGGTATAAGGTTTTGACTGAAATGCATGCACCGACCTGAGTCCCATTGCTTTTAATTTTTTACTTGTCTACTAGGTTTCATCTATTATTGCAGACGTCTATGACCACTTGCACAGCATGATAACATCTAAGGAGATACACACGCACTAACAGAATCCTCAACGTTTCCGACAGAAAAAAAAAATACCTGCATGTCTACTCACGTGAAGATGGGACAAAGGGACGCGTGTCCGTGTGTGCACCTGACCATCGTTTTACATTTAACTGCATTATGTCTTTACAATCTACATACTGTTAACTTTACCATAATCATAATGTTTTATTACCCTTACCTTTCTGTCGGTGAGATCAACGGGATGTGCATTTTGTCTGAACTTTATTTTGCCTGAATGGCATGCTCACCGCGAGACCGTTCCCAGACGTTTCCTCGGCGCCGTTGCTCATGCGCGGCCTGTTGTTCGACCGAATACACAACGTGTGATGATGATTGTGGTTCGGTTGAGGAAAGGACGCTAATTTCTGCAGCTCTTGTTGGGAGCACGGCTAAGCGTCCCTGGGGGTAGGAAAAAGGGAGTGACAGAGATAGAAAGGAGAGAAAAGCCGTAGTGGAGGGCTCCGGGAGTTTTGACTACCTGCGGTTCTTTAACGTGCACCGACAACGCACAGTACACGGGATCGAACCGCGTTTTTTTTTTTGGGTGGCAGCCGAGTACCATAACCACTACACCGCGGCGGATCGACGCGTGATCGCGCCATCCAGTCGTCGACAAAACTGTGAGACGCTGCATCCTCTGCGGAGCGACCACGTGCGGTCTTTCCTTCACCGCGACAGAGAAATGGGACTGATGGGCGCCGCCGCGTCCCTTGTACTGCAGGCGGGGACAAATACTCGAAGTCCAAGAGAATAATGAAGTGCGGGCGCACTGCTTATGATGAATTTTTGTGAAGGACGTGGACAACTCCGTAGGAGTGGCTACACACGCAAAATAAGAGAGAATGCTTGTTGTTTTTTTCTTTTCTTTTCAGCGCTGGTGCATACGAAAGCAAACATTTACGGCACGCGCACTCCACGCAACTTTAGTTTCAACCTGCAGAACATGGACGGCAGGGTGACTTCGGTAAACCTGGTGATCGGCCATAAGCTGGAACTCTCCCTGACACGTCTCACGTGTCATGAAAGCTTCATGACTTTAGGGAAGGAGGTTTTTGCCTTTTTTCCCCTTGAACATCTGGGTGATTGAGCCGTTATCCTGTGATCTGTCAAGGTTAGTGATTCGCTAATTTCGGCTTTCAACTAACGTGGCGAACATCTACTCGCATCTTTATCATATTTTCTGGGCAGTTTCATGGCAGCTGTGCTATCTACGACGGTTACGGGGTGCCCTTGAAATTGGTTTCAGCGCAGGCGCAGAGTTCTCATTCGCCTACACAATAACGGCTTGATATATAAATGCGCATACATCTGCCACATATATAATATAGGCTGCACAGTGAACGTAAGCGTCGTCGTCGTCGTCAGAATAATAATAATTTTGTGTATTTTTTTACGTCCCAAAACCATGATGCGATTTTGAAAGGCGCCTTAGTGGAGGGCTCCGGAAATGTCGACCACCTTGGGTTCTTTAACGTGCACTGACATCGCACAGTATTCGGGCCTCAAGCATTTCGCCTCCGTCGAAATGCAGGCCGCCGCGGCCGGGATTCGAGCCTGCGGCCGTCGGATCAGCAGCCGAATGCCATAGCCGCTAGACTGCCTTGGTGGGTTGGTCTATATATAGTGGTAACCAGGCGTCGTGCTCATATACCGGTAAAAAAACATGAACAACAAAAAGTGACAAAAGTAAAATAACCTTCCGTATGATGACTTCGGTAATAAGCGAAGGAACAATCATAGCTGAAATGCGAAATGAAGTGAAAGCAACACATAACCCTCCTGGCAGACTTGACAACATTGCGTAGGCTGGATAACCCCAATGCAAGAGCAAACATTCCCCGCATATAGTTTTACCGGAGCAGAAACTTTGCAAAGAAGAGACGAGCAAAGGTCCGAGCAAGTTAGGGGCAGGGCCGTGACCATTTCTTCAGCGACCTGTGGGTGTCGGGTCTTGACACTGGCGGTGCGCGTTGTTATTTTCTATCTGTTAATCACAACGATAGCGAGGCGTCCTCCGGTAGGGGACCTGGCGGCGTCGGTGAAGCGCCTTCCTATCGTTGCAGTACGCGTTCAGTACATCATACGGTAGCTCTGGCTTTTCTGCGGCCTCGGTTGTAAACCGGTTTCGTGTTTCTTGGAACCGGAGCGACGTGAGCCTTCTCTTTTATCCCCCAAGTATGTGTGCCTTATCACCGTGCTGTTGGTGACACATGGTACCGAGCTGTTCTAATATGCTTTCCCGCGTTTGTCTGGGTGAGCTTTTCGAGGAGCGATAATCTTTGTGCTTCCGCTACCTCGTCCAAGATGTTGTGGATCCCCAGTTGGAGTCATCCTTTGTAGAGATTCAGTTTCAATTTCATTTATTTTCATGTTTTTATTGATGTCCTGAGCGTCACTGCTCCCACATTATCCCTGGGGTCGCCAAGTCGCGAACGATGGCAAGAAACAAGGAATGGAAAGAAAACAATCGTTGTATTAAATGGATAAAAATCGAAGGTTCTCTCAACAGGTCGCATTAGGTCTCATCAGAAGTTTTGGCCATACAATGTAAGCTTTAAAGCGCCGTCTAAAATAGCGCTCTACCTCGATGCCATCATTAGAGTTCAGTAAGTCAGCGAGTCCCTCCACATTGTTGCCGACAGCTTACCTCGCGAGTACAGTCCCCTCCGTTTTTTTTTCTTGTTTTTTTTTGTTCCTGACGAGCTTTGTGATTCGCAATACGTTACGGTTAACTTATTATGCATGTCACTCGTTTCAGGATAATTTGAGCTTTGCACTAGTTAAAAGTTGCTGCTAGCTATTGGTGCGCTGTACCAGACCACTGACGCCGCCACTATATACGGCCGAGGAGCCTAGCTGCGTTGAAAGTAAGGACGCAAGAGCTTTTGCTTCAGTTTGTCCGCTTCCAAGGCACCAATCAGCGCGACGTTTTCCAGACACAACCACCCCTACTTCATCTACGCACGGCGCCTGCCCTTGCTTTAGAACTTGTTAATGAGCCTTTAATTAAGTGAGGGCGCAGTAATGAACGAAACGCTGGCGGTGTCTGGTATTCATCAGTCGCGGTGAGGAACCAGTGCGGGGCGAAAATTCGGCGCAAACCCTAGTGGGCGTAATTTGGGAGATCAGTGCGCTCAGTGCTTAAACGATTGCTGGGAACTTCGCCCGAACTTTGGGATTGAAATCGACGTTGATGAGGAGCGTTTCCGAATATGGACAAGAGGAGGGAGGACATGACAATGTCAGACATCTATTTACATCCCAAAGTGGCGGCTAAAATGAGACCCTTCATTATAAGATGAACTAATGACTTCATAATAGTCCGTGTACGATTCTGTAGGGGCGATGCTTTGCGTTACCCGTGCAGAAGTTGTCGCTGTGTGTCTGCCATTTTTCTACTTCAGGGAGAGAAAGACAAGTCACTGAAAGCCGAAGCTGTGCGCTGTTATGTGAAGAGCTTGCAGCTCCAAGTGGGACGATATAAGTGACATGAATAGGTGCTGCATACATACGCTACTCGGGACAGAGACAGCCTTTCAACTTATAACGCCTGAACTTCATTTCTATGGTCTCATGTCCTTGCTCTGTGTTATTTATTTTATTTGTCGTGATACCACAATCGCCCAAAGACACAGCTGCGAAAGAGGGGAGGGGGGAGTTACAGAGGGAAAAGCACAAATAATAACTGAAAAATTAATCAACCAAGAGGAAACACAACAGCACAAAAACACTACTGCCGTGATGCTATTGAAGGATGACCTGACGTATACTGAACATTTATAGTAGTAGTGCTAGGTCTCAAAACAAAGAAACAAAAGGCAGAGGGAACAAAGACTGCGCTACACTCACGACTGTTCATTCAGATAGAAGGTTTCCAATATAGTATACACGCAATTATGTACATGCGCAACGCATAATGAATGTGCGCAGCTGGTACTGGTGGTGCAAGGCTGGACTGAAAGCGGGGCTTGTGGGCGACTATAGCTTCTTCTGGCTTCTACAAGCTCAAGTAAGTCACGTGACCTGTCACGTGACTAGGTGTTACATAGTGTTGGCTGGAACATACCACGTGAAGTCACGTCACGTTACGTGATACCGGTCTCGTGTCCAGGTTAAAATTGGCTTGGCGGGCAATATCCAGCTGTGACGTCTTCCTCCTCCACGTCCTTACCCTCTTCACATTCACATAATTCCCCCTCCCCTCCCTTTCCCACCCTTTGATTTCAATACTGTACATGCCTACGCTAATGTTCAACATCTCCCCAGCTCCTCACCCTCACTTCTCCTTCCCATTCCTTTGTTACACTGTACTATACAAGGATATGGAACGCTTTACTCGTTCCCCTACTCTACACCCTCACTTCCCTTTCCTATCCCCTGCTTTACTATGCCAACTTATGCTATGCTAGGAATCTATGCTATGCTATGCTATGCTATGCTATGCTATGTTGTCGTGGTACGCGTCAGGGATCCGTACTCTCGCCTATGTTATTCAATCTGGCGATGTACTATACTGGACACTGTCCAGGGCATTGGCAATACTATCTACGCGGACGACGTTACTATATGGAGTGCCGGTGGTAGCGACGGAGAGCTTGAGGCTAGGTTGCAGGACGGGGTAAAGCTTACGGAAGAGTTTTTGGGTCTTATGGGGTTCAAGTGCTCCAGAAAAAAGTCGGAGATGTTGATCTTCAAATCTAAGAAGCTGGGTTGTAGGCCGAAGGACTGGGCACCAGAAGTTTAGCCTTGCACTACAATGGATGGGTCAGTTATACCCAAAAATGAAGCGATGAGGGTCCTTGGTTTGGTAATTGAAGCGAACGGATCGAACAATAGAACCATTCAGCGTATTACTGAGAAGACAGAGGAAACTGTAAGACTTATCAGACTGACCTCTAATAGGCATAGGGGTTTAGGAGAAGAAGGTGCGATGAGATTAAATCACGCATTCGTTATGTGTCATTTCTCGTACGTGGCAGCTATGCTAAGTTGGAATAGGGGGCAGAAAGCTAAATTGGATGCTTTAAAACAGTAAAGCCATTAAGGCGGCGCTTGGTCTGCCTGTGAGCACGTCAAACAATATGTTGTTCAGACTGGGTTTGCATAATACTCTGGATGAAATTGCCGAGGCTCAGCGCACAGCACAGAGAGAGCGGTTGCTAGCAGACCAGCGGGTTGGTCTAGAGTCAATAGGAGATTCGGTGACTGAGTCACGTGATGGGACGCGACTACACGAGTTGAACGTGAACCTACATTGTGCACACGGTGCACATTCCACGAACGCGCATCCTGTGCACAATGCGGGGAGGCGGATGGCGATATCTAGGGCTTTGTTGCGACAGGCAGAGGATCAGGAGGAGGAGTCTGTGTTTGTTGACGCGGCATGGTGGTAGGTGGCAAGGGGAGTGTTCGAAACTCCGCTTCTGTTGATGCAAAGGATTCGCGGCTCGCTGAGCATGTGACTATTGCTCTAGCTCTAATTGATCCTGCAAGGGTATTGGTGTTTAGTGATTCACAATCTGCGATTAAAGATTTCTCAAGAGGACTTGTTGCGGAACAGGCTTGCAGACTGCTGCGGGGTAAGGATATCACTTCGCATAGAGGTATACTTGCTTGCCGACGCACATGAGGTCAGTGGAGGGAACCCCGCGTAACCTCAACAAGGTGGCACTCAGGGAGACACGAGGATCAGTGTGCCGTGCACTCCCTGAGGAGGCTGGATCTCTGGCTCCGGAGCTCGGGGACCAGCTATTAACCTATACAACGAGATCACCAAGCACTATTACTTAGGGCGCGGGGCATTCCCTCTGCCACATTCTAAATTAAACAGGCCACAGGCGGTTACATTAAGGCTTCTGCAGACGCGGACGTAGTCTAACCCGGTCGTCATGAATAAAATTAATCCGGACTGCTGGGTTTCGGTCTATTGTAGCAGGTGCGGGGGTTTGCTCGATTCAGACCATATGCTGTGGCGCTGCTCGGCGCTGACCGGTGATGGTTTTCAAGGTGAACAGGGGTGGCCGCGGATGCTGCACAGTGAAATGCTGGCGGACCGACTCAGGGTGGTCCGGAGGACCAGGCTGGTGGCAGAGGGGCTCGGCCTCTCTGTCCCGACGTGGAAGCGGCCCGCATCAGTCCCAGACGATTCCTCAGTACCCAGTAAAGTTTTTTTCATACCAGACCATATGCTAGAAACGCATCCGCCTTTATGTAGCAGTGGACTGAGGACATGAACGCAAGAAAAGAAAGGAGTGCGCCCGAAAATGCCTTGCGTTTCATAGAAATGCACACGCGTATATCTCATGTATTTCATGATGGTGATTATATTTGTAAAGACCGAACAGATTACACTCTACACACAGAGCTCCGCTCTTAAAAACTAGACAAAGGGGCGAGTCATCACGAGCAAAAAAAAAAAAAAAAAAGAAACGTCATTACCTTCAACTGTTCAACAGTCTCATTTCGGCATCTTAAAGCCGAAAGAGGTTGTTGAACAGGTCAAGATAATGACGTTGTGTTGGCCCGTGATGTCTCGGCCCTTTATATGGTTTTTATGCGCTGCGCATGCACCTAATTGTATGTGTGTATATATATTGGAAGCCTTCTATATGAATAAACGGTTGTGTGTGTAGCACCATCTTTGTTTCCTCTGCTTCGTCTGTTTATTTCTTTGCGAGTTTTCGCACTACTTCTTGGAATGTCAAGTGAACACTAACTCGCCAAAGAAGTACTGTTATTTAAGCATACGCGACTCATTTGTGCTTTAAAGCGTCCTCTAAAACAGAGCACGAAAATAATCAGAAGAGTAAAAGCAAAACCGATTAGTGGAGCGATGTCTTTATTTTTTTTTCTTTTTGAAATGTTTGTATGGAGACGAATACTCCTTTAATAACGTTAGAATCGTCTGTAGAAGAAACCTAGACGAGAATAAGGGAATCTGAATTCTGTCTATATATTCATTGAAGCGGCTAAACCTTCAACGCTACTAAACAGGTGCATTCTATAATTCTCTGCTACAAGAGAACACGAGGCTGTATAGTCCTTAAATAGGCGCACGGACAATGAAAATTCGCGATTTCCAAAGTGCAAGGAACTTAGCATATCGCTGTCAGACATGAGAAAAGCTAATGTCTCGACGACTGTGGGCCACGCGCGGCATACCAGGTTGGTTGGTTGGTTGGTCCTTGGGTACCTTGGCGCAACCCACTCTGGGGGATCGGCCATGAACCGGAAAAGAGATTTGTATGGAAGAGAACTACTAATAAAAAATACAAAAAAAATTGTAATACAAATTTGATAATCAAATTTAGGTTAAACGAATAGTTTTCTGCGATGACTGAACGTATATAATTATAAAGAAAAAGAAGTGAATGCTATGGAGATTGGTTGTCACGTACTCTGATCATTATTAAAATATATAAAATAAAGACTGAACTGATCAACATTTAATTCTTTCCAGGTGGTCGCACTAGTCATCTTTTTCTTTTTTTTTTCTTTTTTCCTTTCCTTTTTTTTTCTTTGCAGCACAATTCGCGTTCGCACGCCAGCCGGCCCATCAATCGTAAATCACACCCGGTTAAACGACTTATTCTGCTTGAGGAGGGTATTGGAGTCGGCCGCATAATATATAGGCACCATTATTCGGCCGAAGCACTTGTGCCGATTAGGGTTTTAATTCTACGGGACATCTAAATTCCATCCAAGATACCCTGAAAGCGTATGCGCTTAGCTAACAGATGAATGGGATGCATTATTCTCTGTTTAAGAGCAAGTTTTATGCTCGAGTCAAACCCCGACGCCGCCTTCGGGAAGCTGTGTAATACGTCAATTTAATCCGCTCCAGTTGTACTATTAGGCGCCGTTCAAACAATCCTGATACCGTGTTTCATTGCTTAGCTACCTAATCATAAATTTGATAGCGGCTTGCGGCTTATTTTCCTTTTTTTTTTTTAAGGTTCCCATTTTTCACTGATTTATACGACGGCCTTAACTGAAGGCCTAAACAAAAGCTCGGTTTCTAGTTTCGATACAAGTTAACTGCTTCCCTTCAATGTATGCCAAACACCGACCGCTGTAGCTTAGAGGCTAGAGTGTTGGCCTGCTATAAGCTCGAGGCCACGGGACCAAACTTCGGCCGCGGCGGCCGCATTTCGATGTGGTCGAAATGCAGAGAACACGCACATACTTAAATTTACGTGCACGTTAACGAACCAAAAGTGGTCAAAAGTTACTTCGGGGTCTTGTCTTAAGGGTCGTGCGTCAAAATGACATCCTAGTTTCGGCATGTACAAACCCCATCAATTATTATTGAAGTGCGACGACCCGCCAGGCTCCATGCTGGAAATTGCGTGAGGACGATTTCTATTTTTCCGTGAATTCAGATATACGGGCCTCCGGAGCTAAACCTTCCTAATACAGAATGAAAGTGCGAACGTGGATCCATTCATGGCCGGCTGCACCAAACTCCCTGTTTTCCTATACCCAGGAAAGCAGAAAAAGGTAGTTAATGAAAAACAGCAGGTTTCCTTCCTCCACCGCTCCAACTTGTTCGTTTCGCGCCTTATTGCGGTGACTGCTTTGATAATGGTGAACGTTTTGACAATTGCAGCCCGTTGTTCCAATCTCGATCCCCATCCCAACGCAGCCAATTCGCTCCATTTACGTTTCTTAAGTCTAAAAAAAAAATTAAAAACGTTTTACGATAATAGCGTGTAACGGGATGGGGACTAGCCTCGACTGCTCAAAGGCTCGCCTTGCGCGAGCAGGCTACCCAGACCATCTTCGTGTGTCGGTCTCACAAAGCCTGTTCAGAAAACCGCCACTCACTGCTGCCAGCAGAACTTTCTGCGCAAATGTCCCGCATTGTCAATGCACTTTATGCACAAACATCCCACTTTATAAAAAAAACAAAAGGGTGGGTGCTCGAGCAAACACAAGCGTGGACCTTACAGCCCAAATAAGCTGGGAAAACTGTGTAGGAACAGCAACCCAGCTATCAGAGAGAAGCAATACCTACAGAACACGTCGCGTGCCGTGCAAGGAAGGTGTTGTGTACCAAATAGCCTTGTCGTATGGTAAACAATACGTAGGCCAACGAGGCAGTGTGCCTCAAAGTTAGACTCAATGAACACAGCAGCAGTGTAAAGAATGACGGCGATGGCTGGTTATTCGCACACTGCGTCGCGTGAGGATGTTCTGCTTTCCATCATGAGTGTTCCATCATAAGCAAGCACTAAGATGAAATCATTAGGCTCGTTGCTGAATAAGCCACAACGTATAAGCTAGGCCGAGAATGGGTCAGCACATCTTCATTATTATTAACTAGAAAGGAACTGTGACCCCTTGATGCCTCCCCGTATGCGCGCGCCTGAGTGTCTGCAATCTATTGTGCGTGTTTTTGATCCGGCCTCGAATAAAGCAGTGTTGAAAGTTAGCGCTTGTGTGCGTGTGCTCCCTTTTTGTCCCGTCCCCGTCCAAAATGTTTCGCGCTTAAAACAGTGAATATGTGGCATTATCAAAGTTCAGAAAAATAAAAGAAAAAGCCTGCTGAAATTTAGATTAACAAATTTACGTGAATTATTATGAGAGTGGGATGTTTTCAAGTGCGCCACGTGTTTTTACTTACAAAATAAACATTTGAATGACGTAGCGCTAGGCAAGTGCTTGTATAACTTGTTCCAAAAAAGCATGTCCGCACAGCAACAAAATATTCTTATTCCCCATTAACCAGCATAACTGCCACAAACATTGTCATCGCTGACGGGAAGGAATTCACGGTCAGCCTCGGTCGCTCGGGATCGAATAAGAAGAAACATAGCTGCAGTTGCAGAGAGAAAGAAGCAATATGTATAGTTTGAAACCAGAATTCGTTAACTGCTCGACAGAAAAGTTTCGAACAACCACAACTTGCTGTTGAACAGAACGTAATTCGCCCGTGTTCGAACTTGATGGCCTCTTTGTCCTTCAGTTAGATGCGTCGTCAAAGGCTGCATTTTGTGACACGTGTGCGAATGGCAACAAGGTTCTTCGATAGCGCTCGTAGATTTTGCTTACTTGTAAGAGCAGAAGTCGTGGGAGTGCGGGCAAAGAGGGGGAGGGGGGGGGGGATAGAAAAGAGGACTAACCCTGAACGTGACAGTTCATGTTACCGCAAAAACATTAACGGGAGTACGTTACCCATTTCGGAACGGTAATGAGCAAATCACTAGGTTGCCAAAAAGGGGATAGCGTTGTGAACGCCGTAGCTTGACGCGTTATAGCATCGAAACTATTAGTGAGTTCTAATATTGCGGAAAATAGTTGCGCTAGCATTAGCGGGTTACACGCGCTAAATTTTTGCGGAGCGCTATTTGATGTCGTTTTATAGTACGCAAACACACTGATCCGCTTCAAAGCGCCAAGCTTCGCTGTGCCATGTATACGAGCAAATACTAAAAACCGCAAACTGAGCGGTTGAAGAACAACCAATGCAAATTGAGCGGTTGCATCCACGCCAAGCCTTGGAAATAGCCTGTGTAGTACGTGCGTTCGGTGTTTACCGTTTACATTTCATATGTTTCTCTTGCGCAATCACATGCGATGAGCGATGTAATCTCTTGTGCTGTGGGACACGCATGCATAGCAACTCTGCATGAGGCATTTATGACATATGCATCAGAGATGCAGCCTCAGATTGGCGACTCGCCGCTACCTGACGAGCACTTCCAGAGGTGTTTTTGCTAGTGTATACGCAGTGTGCGAAACCAAGAATCGACGTCGAAAGCAATAACGCTCTCATCTTCCGCAGTCCATTACAGAATCAAGTAACAAACCCTGTGCCCTAAGCGAAAACCAGCGACACTGTTTATTGTTAATCACCTTGTCCCAGGGGGCAGCAGGGTGAGACCACAGATGCGAAGCGGGCAGCCGTCACATTATGGGGGCCGCCATGTTATCCACGCTAAACGAACCTAGCGAGCGCTTTGCATCTACGCTAAAATCGAAAAATAGTGAGCGCACGCTAAACTGCAAACCTGAAATAGCGTGCTGCGCATGCGCAGTGCTTACCCAGCTAATTGTGAGCGTATAGCGAAGAGCAACTTACGCTATATAAAGCGGCCTATTATTCACTCCTAAGCTCTTGTGACTGAACGGGGTGCCTGCGCCTGGCGGTTCTCAGGGTCATGCACGACGACATTACGGCCGGACACCTCGGATTTGCTCGGACGCTTCGTCGCATTCGACAACGCTTCTATTGGCCACAACAATGTTTTTGTCTTTTTTTTTCGGCCATGGGTGCTTCGCATGCAGGTCATCCCTGACTGTAACCTACTTGATGGGCGTCCTCGTGTTTTCGTCATTCACAACGCTGCTTGCTTGAATATATTGGGCTATCAAGTTCTCATTTCCTTTTCTTTCTTTCTCCTTTCTTTCTTTCTTTCTTTCTTTCTTTCTTTCTTCTTTCTTTCTTTCTTTCTTTCTTTCTTTCTTTGTTTTTCCAACGCGCCGCAAGGAATTCACACCGAAGCAGCAAAGGCGGTGCTTGCATATTCTATAGCAATTTTGCGCGTAGAAACAGAAGAAGACGAAGAAGCGACATGTGCGGTTGGGTGCCACATGTGCAGAGAAAACAGTAGTAACAAAGAGAACCATCTGGGCGCTCTCAGCGTGCTACGTCGAGAAGGTTAGTGGGACATTTCTTGTAATCAACACGTGTTCATAGCCATCGGGCAAAAAAACAAGGAAAATCTGCTGCGTGCGTTATACCTTTTCTGTGTGTCTTCGGTATAGACCATGGTAGCATACCTTGTTGAGACATATTCTATAGAGCCCTTGCATATATGCAGAATATGGAAGTTTTAGATCCTGTGGACGGTCCTCACTTCATCTTGTCACCGGGGGGCCTTCAAGGCATACTTTACACAACGCCTCGCCTAAAACCGAACAACCCAATGGGGTAGGTACCGTAGGATTGGATGATGTAGACGCTAAACTTCTCGATTAGATCTGGTTGATCTGGTTCTTGTCTTCTTTTTTTTTTTGCCATGGGTGCTTCGCATGCAGGTCATCCCTGACTGTAACCTACTTGATGGGCGTCCTCGTGTTTTTGTCATTCACAACGTTGTTCGCTTTCGTCTTCACCTACGTCGTCTACAGGGATCAATCAGGTAGGAAACGCGGAATGATGCGTTTTGAGTGCTAAGTAGCCGGGAATCATATAAAAGTAGACAATGACGTGCCGATATCCTATGCCTGTGCTGTCACACGGGTGACACAGGCATTGTATATCCTATACTGAGCCCGATGCAGATAAAGTGTTCTTACAAACGAAAACACACGAACACACACACACACACACACACACACACACACACACACACACACACACACACACACACACCACGCACGCACGCACGTGCACCTTTTCATCCCAAATGTGGTCAATCAATTGCTTATTGTGCATCACGATCAAGTTTACCGACCGGTATTGTGCGATGATATTGTTACGGATGTGGTGATGGATTTATTTACAAAGCGAACGGTGAGAGCAGAGGAGCAAAGACATGGGCGGTCAGAAGCGGCCGATCACTAAAAAAGCTCGCGCGCTATCTTCTTTGTCGTCCTTCACGTTCCTCCAGCGCTACGTTACAATATAACATGTGTAAGCTGTACTCGGCTCTTAAGTATTGGGGCGTATTCGAAAATTTTGAATCATGACGTCACGTTAATTTCGACGGCACCACGCTTTACTTCTCAAGAACGGTCGTAGTATCACCCCTAAGGACAGTATCTCAACGCTTCCTAATTCCGTACATCCTGAGTGTCTTTATTTCGCTTGCGACGAGCATCCACGCAGGAGTTTCTATACGTATTACAAATATGCTACAAATGTCGGTGAAGAAAATAAAAGACATAAGTATTGTGGTCTGGCTCCTATGTAAACGTACATCCTCCTCCGCTGAACTAATGTAGAGTTTAAAAAAAAATGGAAAACTACCGCTCACTAGAACGAGCTAATGGGCTCCTCCAGTTGCACATTAAGGGACTCCTTAACCACCCTTCGGCCCTGGTGACAAAAAAAAAAAAGAAAACATTCTAGCTATAGCGAATGCTGCAATGAACACCTAGGCCAAATTTTCTAGCCGTGGGCGACTCCGGCCAAATGAAGCACGAAATCACCGCTTACTCAGAGCCATCCCTCCAAACAAAGACTCACCCTCAATCTCTTGAAAGGTGCACTATGTTGTCATTTAGCAGATTACCACCATTCGCGATAGCTGACATAAATGAAGAGCGTAGTTTTGATCAGCTGCAGTTCTTCCTATCGTCATTGTTTATAGCAGTTTTTGTAGTTAAATGAACAGGCTGAAATAAGCAAGATCTTCGTTTTCACTTTTGGTATGAATAATGCATCTCCGGGATTAGGCAACTGCTGGCCACTGAACTCGGCGGGCACGCAACACAAACGTTCGAGTGGAAGCTTCGACCACACTGCGTTTGCGTCATTGCGCCCTTTGTGCCTCGTTCGTTTCGATTAGTTTTGAATGTCCTGAATGGCTTCCACGAGTAGGACGCTTGTGTGAAGTGCCGAGAGTTCAGCAAGCGCTTTTGTCCTGATAGTTGCCGCAGATGTCACGTAAATGCGTCGCGGGTACAGTATACACCTTTTTCACAGAACTCTCCCTGGGCCCCGCCATAAGCTCCTCTGGGATGTCGCGGGACAATAATTATACGAACATGATCGAAGAGACAGAAAAAGTAAATGTTCAAGGGCATGACACGTGCTGGTATAACTTCCCTCCCCGCTGTAAACGCGCTTGTCCAGACGAAAATAGAGAGCAAGTGCTAGAGGAAAGCCTGCGACAAATCTCTGCGACTCCGTTTGTACTTGAGGAATTCGTAAAATCTTTCCGGTAGCAGATCCACGGAGCATAAGCTCCTACAGATCGGTAATTTGGTTATTACTAGAGAAGCTCGTTGAGTACTTCATTAAATAAACTTCTTTCTTTTTCTTTACCCAGGTGACCTGTATGACAGTGGCAGAAACGCATCAAATAAACAGCGTGAGTATGCATTTTCAATGAACCAGCACCCTGTGACATAAACATGGCATCTCCCGCTGAACATTTTCAGCCGTCAACTATGAGGTCTGCAACGAAACCTACTGTAGAAATGCTGGTAAGTGATGACGTACTAGGCCTCTTTTGGGAAACGTAGAAAAATAACATCCTTCGGGAACTCGCAAACGAGCCGAACTTTGTACACGGCACGGGATGATCGTGGTGTTTTTCTTTCTCTCTCTTAATATTTCAGTCGGCTTTTACACGCAGTGGCGTTTTCGTTTTTTTTTTTTTTTGAAGATAATCTGCTGCACGTATAATCAATCCCCACTGAAAAATAAATCACGCGAATGGCGTATGAATTCAGTGTTCGCAGTGTAATGTTTCTAAAACATCAGCCACTTTATTGCAATGTCCAACGCAACAGGTAACGGGACGCTAAGGGGTGTAAGCCCCACATGAAAGATAAATAAATAAATAAATAAATAAATAAATAAATAAATAAATAAATAAATAAATAAATAAATAAATGCCTTCCTCGCTGCTTGTAGCCATACGTCTGAAGCAAATATAAGTCATTCAAACGACTGACAGCCTCCGTCTCCATGGTTATTAGGCAGCAGGTTCCTCAGGGGCAAACGCGGAAGTTAACTTCTAAATTTGGCATTATGCCTCCGTTGCTGACATACCCTACGTGTCTTCACATGCATGCCACTTATTTATGAAGCATATAGTACCCTGAATTCCCTTCCAAGCTCATCGCTTTTAAAAGCCTTATTAAATCTGCTATCGCTTATGCTGTTTCTTCTTTTCTCTCTCTCTCTCTTTTCCTTGGTCATGATTGTTCCTTGGGCCACATAACTCCGCACTTCAACATCACAACAATCATCATCGGTCACTGCTGATGCGGATCACAGCCCTCTACTACATGAGCCGGCTGCGGGCCCCCATCGACATGTGCGACCAGATGGCCACCTCCCTCTGCCGCTTGGCAGCCGTCCAGAACGCGTCCTCGGCTTACCCGGTGAGCATGGTCAAAGGGCACCTGCATCTGCATGGCATCGACATCGACGGTGAGCAGCGATGTCGCCCTTGCGTACGGAAATGCCGTATTAGAGGCAGTGCGTTGGGCTATCTCAGCCCTTACATGACGGGCAATAACAGAAACAAAACACGCGGATGATGAGCGACAACTGATTTTTAACACGGAACACGTATAGTTAGAGGTCCAGAATATACAAACGGCGACCAGAAACAATGTTAAAGGCTTGGCCTATGCGCAGGAAAGCAATATTGTCGTAATGAGAATTATGGCTGCCACATTGCTATTCTGCACGGTATACGAAATCTGTTTCATTTACCTGTCTTGCAAGCTGATTCTTCACATTATATCTAACGCTGCACTTTTCTCTCTGCAAAACGGAAGGCTATCACACTGTGAAAAGTGTCCATAAACAGGCCCTGACTTTTTTTTTTCTGCACCTCCCCAAGAAGCCGCGGCGATCATATTTTGGGGCACTGGAATGCTCTGCTAAAAAAAAAAAAAATATCCCACGGCTCTCTCCAGCGCCTGGCCAATCCTGTTCGACCGCACAGTGACGAACGTTACGTCGCCGTTAGCTCATTGGTTGACTGCGCCTCCGCATCCCACGACACTGCCCCTTATCCCCGCGCTGACGCAGTTTTGGCCGCGCAGTTCGCGTATCTCGTCAGTGTGTCGCACCGTGCTTCGTTACCGCGCCGCCTGGGAGTAACTGAGATGAGCAACATGTGGAAACAGCGCCGCCGGGTCATTGGTTGCAAATGAAGCGATAAAAAGCGTGAAAGAGTCGCCACATGGTGCCTCACGATGAGGCCCTGCTAATTGCCTCGCGGGAAAGAAAAAATTGGTTTCGTGGCAACATGGACAGGTGACTTGAACGTCTGCGCATGGCGTTTCACTGCTGAGTACTATAGCTTCGATCTGCGATTACTTGCAGCGATGAACAGGGACCTGTATCCGATCCTCAAGGCCGAAGGCACTCACGATGCTGTTTCTGCCGAAAACTCCTGCTGATCCGGATATCGCGGGATCGAATCCCGGCTACGCCGGCCGCATTTCGATAGTGGCAAAGTGTTGAGGCTCGTGTATAGTGTGGGATGTCAGTGCACGTTAAATAACCACAGGTGACCGCAATCGGGATTCGATCTTGTGACCTGCGGGTCAACAGCCGAGTGCCATAGCCACTATACCATCGTGGCGAGGGACAATGTGTGAGATAGATACGTGCAATATCAGTAGGATGTATCACCAGATATCAAAGAAAAAGCAGTTCGTTTCGTGCTTGGAGGCTGTTAATAGTTTGATTATAAAGAGTTTATAATTAGCACCGTACTTTTAATAACGTCGCAACACTGGCTGCAGTAGACACCGGCCCACAGGCCCCGCGGTATCGTATCGCATCAAGTGACACGCACTCCTTTATTTCAGCTATGCTCAAGGATCGCTACTTCCCCATCGCGCAGCTCAAGCAGTTCCTCCACATGTGCATCAAGTCCACGAGGAAAAGTGGCAAGTACCCCGTCTGTAGTATTATATAGCGACGTCCCAATGTTCCCGTTCTAATATACAGAAGACGCACTGGGCAAGAACTAAGACACGAACAGTATAAACTATTTTAAATGCGGGTCTTGTCGTTTCCACGTTACTCGCTATGCGTGTGTGTGCGTGCGTGTCTGATAATATCAGTGACATGACATTGCTCACGTTTACATTTATACGCAAATAGGTTGGGCGCTTAAGCTTCGCCTATGAGCGGAGCGCTTAGCGCCACTGGGCCCCGTTAGCATAGACTCCTCATAGAAATTGATTAAAATTAGCGCCTTCTCTGAAAATGGTGGACCTATTCCAGTTTACTCGTAGGATAGTTATGTTTTCTGGTGTATACATACACGTTAGTAACTTAATGATAAAGCCAAGGTGGCCGTGGGCTTTTATTCTGAACTATACAGCTCAAATACTAGTCACCCCACCATGAGTGTAAAAGCGCCGACCAGGACAACAAATTCCATGCGTCACAGCGAACGAGGTTAGGAAGGCAATTCGTGGCATGTCCCATGGGAAAGCAGCTAGAGAAGACGGCATAACCATCGACTTGATCAAAAATGGAGGAGACTTAGAAAGCTCGCGACACTATACGCACAATGCCTCAAAGCTTCAAATGTATTAGCTATTCTATTATTACAAAAGAAGGGAGATGTAAAAGACATGAAGAACTACAAGCCAATCAGTCTACTCTCAGCACTTTACAAAACATTCGCAAAGGTTGTCTCGAACAGAATGACGGCCAAACTTGAATTTAATTAACCAAGAGAGCAGTAAGGGTTCAAAAAAGGATGCCCTTCACGTGATCAATCAAGTAATCGAGAAATCCGCTGAACGCAACAAACCCCTCTATATGGCTTTCATGGGCTTTTGATCCGGTAGCGATACCAGCAGTTCTGGAGGCATTGCGCCGTCAAGTAATATGTGATAGCTACGTAAATGCTATAGCCAACGTCTATAAAGATTCTACAGCCACCCTACTCCTCCTTAGGAAAAGCAGGAAAATTTCAACACTGAAAGGTGTCAGACAAGGAGATACAATTTCTCGAATGCCATTGACTGAATGTTTGGAAGAAATCTTCAAAAGATTAGACTGGGACGAAATAGGGCTAAGGATTAACGGCGAATATATGAGTAACTTACGCTTTGCGGACGACCTAGTACTCTTTAGCAATGATGGCGACAAACTGCAAAAGATGATTGAAGACTTACGCCGTGAAAGCGCTAAGATACGATGAAGGATGAACATGAAGAAAACAAAGACAATGCTAAGCGGGGTGGCGAAAAAACGTGTCTTCACGATTCAAAACCAGACAGTAGAAGTCGTACAAGAATACTCATATCTAGGACAGCTACTGACAGGAGGACCCACCCATGTAAATTCACCGTAGAATAAACATGGGATGGCGCGCATACGGGAGACATTCCAAACTCATCAACGGAAACATACCACTATCACTCAAGCGGAAATTATATAGCTACTGTATTTTACCGGTACTGACACACGGGACAGAAACTTGCAGAATTAAAAAAAAGCTAGAGAGGAAGCTAAGAACCACACAGCGGACAATGGAAAGAAAAATGATGGGCGTTACATTAGCAGGTAGGAAGACAGCTGAGTGGGTCAGGGAACAGACGGGGGTCACCGACATAATAATCGATGTTAAGCAGAAAAAATGGACACGGACATGGCACGTGATAAGAAGGCTGTATAGATAGCCGATGGACAGTTAGAACGACGTAATGGATACCAAGAGAGGATAAGCGTAGCCGTGGACGACAGAGCGCAGGATGTGGGAACGAAATTAAGAAATTTGCAGGCATCAAATGGAATCAGCTCGTGCAGGACAGGCAGGGATGGAGAGCATTGGGAGAGGCCTTCGTCCTGCAGGGGACGCAAGTGATGATGATGATGTTGTTGATGGTGATGATATTCTAATTCAGTCCGAGCTATCACGTGCATAGGTTTTAGTTAAGTCGCAGCTTACAATTTCTTCTGATGGCTCTTACTTTGAGAAATTCTATTTTGTTCACTAAAGCCCTTGCGCCATGGCGGAGAGCTTGCGTGGCTGGGTGGTCCCGCAAACCGTGCTAGTTCGAAACCATATTTCCGCCATAGACGCCTACGCCGACACCAACGCTGGATTTCTAACGACGGGATATTCTTAACGCTAACACTTTAATATATCAGAATGTTAACGATATTCCCGGGTGGGTTAGCTTTGTTTATCGCCTCGGTTATAGTTACATTACAACAAAGGTAGTTTGTTTCTGATGTAAGACTGTGCAGATTAGTTGCGATACAAAACACCTGTAAACGGTAGTGAAACGAACGTTTCCGGAGATCT
This sequence comes from Hyalomma asiaticum, assembly GCA_013339685.2. Lineage (NCBI taxonomy): Eukaryota > Metazoa > Arthropoda > Arachnida > Ixodida > Ixodidae > Hyalomma > Hyalomma asiaticum. Next base: position 108,745,115 of record CM023481.1, on the reverse strand, counting down.
TTTTTTTAGGCAAATCTGACATACCTTATCCGCCATGCTACACACTCGACGCGGTATTTCCTTATTTGTCTCATGACAACCAATCGATTAACGAGATCCTCTGTGGAGCTGAAGAAGCGCGGTGCCTCGCTCGGCTACGCACCTTGGCATCTCAAGAGCGGTAAAAAATCCGCTACGACGGTTGTCACCGATACGTTTATTTGGATCTAGTTACTCGTCCATCAGGAATACAAGGGCCAACCTAATAATGAACTCGATCAACCTTTCACCATGGCGGAGATTGGGGCAGCGCTAAGCAATCTAACGAGAAACACAACGCCTGGTCGAGACAAAATTAACAAGACGCTCCAAAACCTCGACAACAAGGCCACAGAGAGCTTATTACAGTTCATCAATAACTGCTGGACGACGGGCTGTATACCGCCCTCTTGGAAGCATGCGTACATTACAATGATCCCAAAAGCTGGAAAACCCATCTGTATACAGAATCTCCGCCCAATATATCTCATTTATTGTGCTGGCAAACTTTTCGAGCACCTGGTGCACAATCGCCTCTCTCCCTGCCTAGATGAAGAGAAGCACCTGCCGAACACAATGTTTGGTTTCAGATCTCACCTCTCCACCCAGGATATATTACCTCAGCTCAAAGAAGTCATCGACGGCCTCAGCTCCATCCATAAAAGTGCCGTCCTGGCACTAGGTGTAAAAGGTGCGTTCGACAACGTTTCCCATGAAGCCGTGCTAAAGAGCTTACAAGACACCAACTGTGAACGTATAATGTATGACTATGTCCGGGACTTTGTGACTGCTAGAACGGCCACCATAGGCCTGGGGAACCTCCGGACAGGTGTGATCAAATTGCCGCAAAGAGGAACCCCTCAGGGATCGGTTATCCCCGTTGCTCTTCAATGTAGCGATGAGGGGACTACGTAACATTATGAATACCATCAGGGGTATCCGACATGCAATATACGCAGACGACCTGACCTTGTGGACTTGCACGGGATCTGCGTGTGCACAACAAGATGCTTTGCAAGAAGCCATCGACAAGACTGAGGGCTACTTACACAGCTGTGGTCTCTCATGTGCTCCAGAAAAGTCCGACCATTTAATACTGAAAAGAAGGACTAGAGGACGACCTCCCCAAGAGACACCAGATCCGGTTTTAACCTTAAATGTAGTTGTTATACCCAAGGTGAATGTACTCCGTATCCTCGGAGTCATTTTTCAGAGAGACGGTGCCGGTCTTGCTACTGTTCAAAAGCTCCAGCAGATAGTGACTCAAGTCACACATCTGGTGTGGAGGGTAACAAACAGGAAGCATGGCCTGAAGGAGCAAGACATGCTCAGCCTAATTCAATCCCTGATAATAAGCAGAATTACCTACGGCACACCATACCTAGGTCTGTAGAACAGCGAAAGGGAAACACTCAACACGCTCATCAGGAAAACCTATAAGCTTGCACTGGGACTTCCCCCTACGACGTCTGCAGCTCGGCATTCACAATACATGGGAGGAATTAGTCGAGGCCCACAAAACAAGTCAGCTATAGCGACTCAAGCTTACAAGTACGGGCAGAGACACTCTACGAAGGTTAGGATACCCAGTCGAAGAAGAATGCAGCAGCAAACAACGGGTCCCTCTGCTCTTAAGGGAGAAAATCATGGTAGCCAAAATACGAAGAAACGTGCACCCCGAGCACAACAAAGAAAGAAGGCAAGCGAGGGTAAGGGCTCTGCGCAGACTACGAAGGCCCAGGAAAAGGTGAAGTTCGCTACATCGACGCGGCGAAGTACAAGAATGCAACGGCCTACGCTGTCAGTGTGGTAAATGGCCAGGGAGAAGAGATTGCGGCGGCCTCGTTAAAAACAACAGGCACTGACTCCGCTGAAGAAACGGTGATAGCTCTGGCAGCCGCAACAGGCAAAGGCAATGATGATTGTATCACCATTATTACGGACTCACAACCAGCATGTAGAAACTACCAAACGGGCCGCATTTCAAAACAAGCATTGGATATTCTGAAAAAGCACGCAACAATTCAAGATATGTATATTGTCTGGGCACCTGGACACGAATCTCTGGCGGGTAATTTAGCGGCTCATGCCGCTGCCCGAGCTCACATTCCCCGGGCTATCCCACCAGAGTCTCATTCCCTTGTCGACCCTGGTGCAAGCATCCCCAAAAGGTACGCAAACATCCTAAGCCACTACAAATTGGGCAGGAGTACTTACCCAACCCCGCACCCCAAACTCACAAGAGAGGAGACGGTGTTGTTCCGGAAACTCACGACCAGCACATTCCCTCACGCAACACTCCTGCACTCCTTGTATCCCTCGAGCTACCGACGTAAGTGTACCATCTGCTCTGCAGCAAATACTCTATACCATATGGTGTGGGAATGTCCAGCAAACCCGTCGATACCACCTATCACTGCACCAAACTTCGAGCGTGGGAAGCCCAACTGAGAAGCACAAGGCTCCAAGACCGGCGAAGACTGCTGAGCAGGGCCAAGCTATCAGCCCAGGCTCACGGCGTCCTGGACTAGGGACGCCGCCCATCTTGGACGAGTCTGTCGTCGGCTCTTTCATTCAAATAAAGTTTATTCCTCGTCCTAGTGACCTTGTGTTGCTCGGGACGCTTTTGTTGTTGTTATGTGGGGTTTAACGTCCCAAAACCAGCTCTGATTATGAGAGACGCCGTAGTGGAGGGTTCCGGAGATTTTGACCACATGGGGTCCTTTAACGTGCACTGACATCGCACAGCACACGGGCCTCAACATTTCGCCTCCATCGAAATGCAGCCGCCGCAGCCGGGATTCCATCCCGCGACCCTTGGATCAGCAGCCGAGTACCATAGCCACTAGACCACCGTGGCGGGGCAGGGGACGCTTTTGCGGAAACTTGGCTTGTGCTAGAAGTTTGTCGCTCGTTATGTCGGGCCATTCGTCATTCTGGAGCGCCTCAGCGAAGTTAACTACCGCGTAGCACGACTCACAAGCAGCGGACGACGTTCGGCCAAAACAGAAGTGACGCACGTCGCCCGCCTGAAGCCTTACCGTCTCCGCATTACTGATTGACTCGCCCAGCGGTCTTCGTCTACCAACGGGAGAATGTTTCGAGCGCACGCAGGAGACAATGGTTATCACGGAAACGGGCACTGCAGCGAAAGGGAAGAAGAGCAGAACGACGTTCGGCAGGCTGCCTAGGGACGGCTGTCGCATCAAGCCAGCATCCAGACTTAGCTGGTGATCGTCGCTCTTCGAGTGTAACAATGTGTGACCTCATTTGCGAACGAATACTTATAGTTTCTGCAGTATTTTCTTTAGCTGGAAGCATGGGTGCAGTCAGAATTTTTAGAGCCACGATTCCGATGGGGTTCAAAGGTATATGATGTGATCCACCAGCTGTGGTTCCGTTGGCCAAAGCGAGGGAAACGGAGGAGAAAAAAGAATAAGAAAAAGGGGAGGAAGACGATGACGCATAAGTAGAAAAAGAAGAGAAATAAGGCGACCACAAGGAAGCAGAGGAAGAAGACGACGATGAAGATGTACAGAAAGAAAGCATAGAAGCAGTAGAAGATGAGACAAAGACTGCGAATAAGAAGATGACCATTTAGGGCAGGAAGCACACGATGACTAGTAACAAAAAGAGGAAGCTGAAAAAGAAGACAGTGGAAGAAGAAGAAGTAGAGGGAGAGGAGAAGCAGGAATGGAAGGAGATTACTGAAGGGTAATAATGAGAGAGCAAGCAACAAAGTCTAGCGTATGTTGCCACTGTTCTGCGCCCTCTGCGCAGGCCTTCACGGAGCTATGTCAAGGGTTTTCGCGGATCGCTGTTATCCGGTGAATTTTTTAAGTCTCCCTGATTTTGTGCTTAATGATGTTTCTTTCTTTTTTCTATATCGCTCACACTGCTTAGTCGCATATATGTTGGTGGCCGTACTAATTCTTTTTCTCAACTGAGAGTCAATGTTGTTCCGGTACAAATGCCGAAACATTTTCTCTGTCCATCTGTCGTTTTTTATATGTTACTTAGGTTCTCTCCGAACCTAATTTTGCTCTGTGCTTTCCTCACGCCAAGTCTTGTCTTGCCCACATGGCCCTTTTGGACCTTCATTTGTCGTCTTTCCCTGAGTGCCCAATGCGAGGCAGGTGTCCCGCAGTCCTTTGATTCGTGTCTAGTCCTGATTGCACATCTGATTTTACGCACACCAGTGAGCGCCCAAATGTAACTCTCAGGGTCATCACACCTCATAAACCTCGGAACACCTCGTCCCTGTTTTACCCCCATAGCGCTATGTGCTCCATTTATTGCAGCATTCACCTTCTTCTTTGCAGTCATGGCTTGTTCTTCTACTTCCATGTATGTATTAGTACCCTCGTTTGACCTATTTCTGATATGCTTGTAGTCTCTCCAACTAGAGCACTCACTGCATGGGCCCGGGCTGGCCCGCGGGCCGGGCCACCCGAAAAGTTTTTTGGCGTGTCCGGGCCGGGCTCGGGCCTGAAGTTGCGGGCCCAGGTCGGGCTCGGGCCTGAAGCCGTGGGCCCCGGCCGGGTTCCCGCTTCAAGCCACTGTCCTGGTCCGGACTGGGTCCCTTATATTGAAGGGCTTCAAGCACATGCGCAGGGACCCGCATGCGCTGGGTCCCTAATATTGAAGGCCTTCAAGCACATGCGCATGTCATGCACGGCGCGGTGTTAGGCTCTCTGTGCCAAGATAAAATGACAAAATGCTGATAACATACACCTTATCCATCCAACCTTCGCTCCCTTGAATCACAGAGCTTCGAACAAAACTCTTATAGGAAACATTATGCGCTGAAATATCAGGGTGGCCCGCGGAAGTTCTCCCGAGGCTGACTAAAACGTGGCCACCCTGGCGCAGGGGAACAAAAAAAGAAAGAAATGGCAGATACCACGTGCAGTGGGAATCAAGTAAATGCGAAGCACGCATCAGGAACGTAAAATGGATCTGCACTATTGTCTCGCTATACCGATTTTCGTACATATCAAGTTAACGAAATGGCCACAAGAGCACCAAGACTGTGGCATGTAAACCATGCCGCTAAGGACATGCATGCCATGATTTTCATGTTATGACCTGTCATTTATGTTCTTCATGCAGTAATGTTGTGCCATACCAATTTTCGTATACATCCCATTAACGAAACGGCCAGGAGAGCACCAAGACCATGGCATGTAAATCATGCCCCTCATGACATGTATGATATGATTTTCATGTTATGACCTGTCAATTATGTTCGTCATGCAGCCATGTTGTGGCACACCAATTTTCACATACATCCCATTAACGAAACGGCCAGGAGAGCACAAAGACCGTGGAATGTAAATCATGCCGCTCATGAGATGCACGTCATAATTCTCATGTAATGCCGTGTCACTTATAGTCGTCATGCAGTGGTGTTGTGCCATACCAATTTTCGTATACAGCCCATTAACGGAACGGCCAGGAGAGCACCAAGACCGTGGCATGTAAATCATGCCCCTCATGACATGCATGTCATGATTTTCATGTGGCGACCTGTTATTTATGTTCGTCATGCAGTCATGTTGTGCCATACCAATTTTCATATACATCCATTAACGAAACGGCCAGGAGAGCACCAAGACCGTGGCATGTAAACCATGCCGCTCATGACATGCGTGTCATGATTTTCATGTTATGACCAGTCATTTATGTTCGTCATGCAGTCACGTTGTGGCATACCAGTTTTCGTATACATCCCATTAACGAAATGGCTAGGAGAACACAGAGTCGTAGACGGCTAGATAGATAGATAGATAGATAGATAGATAGATAGATAGATAGATAGATAGATAGATAGATAGATAGATAGATAGATAGATAGATAGATAGATAGATAGATAGATAGATAGATACGCTCAAGGTCGCCGAAGTTCGCTAAGAAATGCTTCGCATTTAATAATATTTCCAGCTTGATCCAGACAGTCGTCAAGAAATTACCGGTGGCGCCGGCCTCATTGATGAGGGTCACAACAGACGTACTTCTGTAGGCTGACGATGCCAACACAATTATAAAAATATCAGTGCTACTAACTACAAGACACAGCTGACATGTCTCGCATACTTTTCGTTGACGCCAATGGACATTAAGGTGCGAATATTTAATTGAGAATAATTGACTCTGCCTACTAATAAACACCAAAACTACTACAAAGTACTTATAAAAATAGTTGCTGGAATTTTACTTGGGAAAGCCACATGATTATGAGGCACGGCGTAGGAGAGAGCTCCGGAAATTTCAACCACCTAGGTTTCTTTAATTTCCTCCAAAATCGCATAGTACACGGACCTCAAGCTCTTCCCCTCCATACGAAATTCGACCAGCCCACCGCGGCCGTGATAGAACCCGCACCTTTAGGGTTAGTAGCCAAGAACCGTATAACCACCGTGCAACCGCGGCATATACTATGTTACCCGACTGTTAAAACGCCCACTTTGTACAGCCGTATCATTGGAAGCGTTAGTATCAAACGAATTCTAACGCTCAACCCAGGCATCTGTTGGCGCATCACATTCGCTCCTCCATCGTATCAAAGGAAATTGCCCGTTGACGAAAAATACGACGAAGCTTGAAAGGTGAACACTGTGGACTGTGGCCACTTGCCATCACTCAAACATCGGCACAACACACTTCTCGCGGACTGGCTAACCTGAGGCGCACTAAATTTTACAAGCCATGGATCCAGTTAACGGGCACGCTGCATGCGGGAAAATCCGCATTAATCTCGATCACATGACGTTTTTTTAACGTTCTCTTTCTATACTGCCTAGGCTAATGATTTCATTTCGAGGGTTTCATGGCCCAAAACGAGAATATGATTATGAGCAACGCCATAGTCGAGCGCTCCGGAAATTTCGACCACCTGGGGTTATTTAACGTACACTGACATCGGACGATACATGGGCCTCAACATTTCGCCTCCATCGAAATGCAGCCGCAGCGGCCGCCCCTTACAAAAATGCTTATAGATATTTAATTCAAGCTCTATTGAGTTTCCTCCATAAGATGTATTGTGTACAAATTTAATCCCTATCGACTTTTCCTATTGAAAATCATAAACAGATTGGCCACCGTGTTTCAATTGGAAGTCTCCTTTTGCGTTCCAATTAAGCGTATTTTGAGTCAGTCAAAAGGACCTATTGACCTGCAACTGAGCTTGTTTTGCCCGTTTCTAATGAGTTGCAATTGAAACAGCTGCAAAGACTGGATATTCAGCTTTTATTGAGCTCGATCAAAAGACGCTGGTACGCAATAATGCAAGCCGCAATTGTAAAAAAAGGAAAAAAAGGGCCTGCGCGTATCTACTGCGGATTCATATTCATAAACTTGCGCCTGCAGTAGGCACACACAGTCTAGGAGCATAACAGGCACATGACCTCAATAGGTACGCACAACACTACAGACTACGCGCAACACTACAGACTGGGGGCATGAGAAAGCAGGTAATGGGAGGAAAAGAAAAGACCACGAGCGCTACAAAGTCCTGCATGTTTTACATCTGCATGATCTACACACACACACACTGCTAAGATCAAGGTAAGATTCCAACGAAAAGAATAAACGTCTCCCATGTGTGCCTCTTCGGTAAGAAAATCGAAAAGGCCAGAGAGATAAAGGAAAAAAAAACATGCAAGGAAATCCTATTAACAAAACGTACAAGGAGAATGAGCAATACTTAACGCGCAATTAGAAGAGATAAGTCCGATGAGCCGTAAGAGTACTTGCTAACACGTGGCCTTATCCGTGGCGTGCGAAGCAACGGGCTGTCGATTCCTTGCTACGTTGATCTCTGCTGAAAGCACTGGTGGGCTCGTTCGGCGTGTCCGTGTGCTTGCAGAAAACACCACCTTGGTAACATCACCCTTCGGCCGTCTTAGTCACACCACGACCGCGCGCGCACACTTCTCGAAAATTTTGTAAGGGGCGATATACTGCCTATTTTTGTAAGGGGCGATATACTGCCTAGACTGAGCATTCAAATTCGACAGTGTATGTCTAAGATTAGCTGCGATTAGCTGGACTGCATGCAAAACAAACTCACTTGAAGTACAGTTGCCCAAGAAACAGAATAATTGTTAAAAGCGTTCTCGGTTACCACCCCCCCCCCCCCCCCCCCGCGAGAAAGAAATGGTTAGGCCCGCCTGTTTTGTATTCCGTTTACACGCGCCTTTAACGGAAGCTCCAAAGTGATTTGTTTTCGCATGGAATACAAGTCGGACAGCCATATTTAATGACGATTCGATATCATAAATAGGGCGGAAAATCTAATCTGACAAGGGCTGGAAACGTGGGGCAAATAAAATGCCGGAGTGGCAACCGTGTTTTCATCGTGAGGACGTCAAAAGGCTTTTAGTGGTGTGTGTGGAGGAACAGAGCCCTGCGGCGGAGCCTTTCAAACACGCTGCCTTTAGTACTCCTTTCTTTTGTGCCGCTATAGAAATGAGAGCTCTCAGCGGATGCATCTTTTGTTACCCACTCGTAAAAGACTGCTGAACATGCCATCAGCGAATATCGTGCCGAGAACATAGACGCTGGTATTGCAGTGTGCGTTACTGTTCCCTTACTATGGGGCAACTTGTATGCAGCCAAATGTCTGCAATGCTGTCTTGAACGCGACGCTGTAGCGAGCAGAAAGTTTGTGAATGATTTCGTGCATAACGGCAACGTTACGTGAAACCAACCGAAGTAAAATGAATTTCGTTTCACCGTACGAGTATGAAAAGATGGTGACGTTCGAATAAACGTATTCGAGACCATTTTGCAGCAAAGCTGCATATATGGCTATAGGTTACCAAAAGTACGAGCGGCGACAGGGTGTGTAGAAAAAATCCACGGGCTTGCGCACAGGAAGCAGCACAGTGACAGCATAAGGTAAGCTTTGCTGCGGGCTCTCTCATGTATACCCCTTTCGTTCCTCCTCATCCCCCTCTTCTTCTTCCTCTGTGTTTCTTTTTCTTTCTTTTCTTATTTTTTTATTTCTGCTTCAGACGCTGAGACTTGAATATGGTACACCTCGCCCTGGAAGTGGAGACCACATCGCCACCGTTGCAGTTTCTATTCTATGCGGAAATCTTAGTGACATTATAGCGGAAGTTAAGTTGAAGTGGGCATATAGGAAAGAGCGCTGCGGCTACATTTCGATGGAGACGAAATGTTTAGGCCCGTGTTCTGTGCGATGTCAGTGCACGTTAAAGAATCCCAGGTAGTCGAAATTTCCGGAGCCCTCCACTACGGCGTCTCTCATAATCATAGATGGGACGTAATACCCCAGAAATCAATCCATCAAGGACACGTTATGAGACGGCAAGATAACCAGTAGCCAATAAGGGCAACAGATTTGATTCGAAAGGAAAGCAAGCGTAGCAGGTAGCGCCACAATGCTAGGTGGGCGGAATAGATTAATATGTTTGTGGAGACAAAATGGCCGCAGTTACAACACGAGCAGGTAACTTGGAGAAACGCGGGCAAGGCCTTTGCTCTGCGGTGGGCATAAACACATCAGTGATGAAACATTCTTCTTAATTAGTACATGTGCCACAACACCCTCAATAGAGCATTTACAGAGGGCCTATAGAAAAACAGTTTATAGACAGGCCGCATTAAACGTTCTATAAACATTTTTCTATAGATTTTAGTCGATATGATGTTAATACATCCCCTATGAAACTTCTATAGAGGATGAATTGATAGGTATTCTATAGAGAGGTAGCGTTAGAAGTCCTAAAGACGTTCTATAAGACCTTTCTATAGAATTTAGTGCGCATGATGTCAATACATACCCTATAGAACTTTTGTAGAGGGTGAATGCAGAGCCACTCTATAGACGGTAGAATTAGAAGCTCTGAAGACGTTCTGTAAAGCTTACTTTATAGTGTTCAGTGCATACGACGCCAATACACCTTCTGATGCGCATCTAAATGACGTGCTCCTATAGACACGTTGCTTTAGACTTTGTATAGACTTTCCGTACGAAAGACTCAATAGACCATAAGTTCCTATAGAGTTATTTTAGACCCCATAGAAACCCATCAGGAGTTTGCAGGGGTTAAGCTGAAATCACTGTCGTCATCATCATTTGTCAGCCTAAGTAACGCCCACTGCAGCATGAAGACCCCTTTCAGCGATGTTTACTCTGAACAGTCCCGCGCGAGCTGATTCCACTTAATGCCTGTAATTTTTTAAAATTTCATCCCCCATGTTGCTTTCTGTCAGATACTTACGCGCTTCTCCTCTCTCGATATAAATTCATTCAGTCTAATTGACTGACGGTTATCCGTTCTTTTCTTTGCGTGGCCTAACCAAGCTCATTTTTTCCTCCTAATTTCGACTAGGATATCCGCTACACTGTCTGTTCCCTTGCCCACTGTACTGTCTTCCTGTTTCTTATCACATGCAGGATGTAGTAAACGTGAGATCTTGATCTGGTTTTTAGGTGCTGCCCCAAGGCAATGGTAGTCAAACCTGCCCGGAGGCTTAACAAGAAGTTGAACTACGCGCTTCGTGCGCTCATAAGCGTGCGGAAATAAGGGATATACTCAGTAACAATACGTGTTCCTACCTATATGTATATTGTATCTATACAAAAACACTTTTTTATTCAGCCCACATTGAAATGCGGGCGCTGTGGCTAGCAATTGAATCCCCAGTGTCTGACTCAGAATAACGCTATAGTCATTTAGCAGGCCACACCGGGCGCGCCGCACAATTTGATATAATTGAAAGTTCTGCGCTAGAACTTTGGCATGCCCGGCTTTTGAGCAATCTCTGCGACCTTCGTGAGAAGAGCCGCGCGCTTTCCTGCAGTTTGCGAGCGTATTAGATGCGCAAGCGTATGATCGATGTTTGGTACAGTAAGTGTGGTCAGGTGAAAGTCTACCCAGAGCGAGGGTACTGCAAGAAGGATCTGCATGAAACTGAAGTCGGACTCAGCGCTTGCCTGTGTTCTTTATTTCCTGTCTCCTTTTTTCTTTTGTTTCCGCACTGGTCCATTTCCTTGGAGATCTGTCTCTGTGTTTTTGCTATAATCTGCGGTGCCTGCCGCAGTCGCCACGTGCGCTTGTCTTGTTCGCTCTCATAAATCGCGCTGCTCTAACTTTTTCGCTGACGTGCGCAGGCATCAGCGACTTTGTGGCTATCATGAAGCGTTTCGACATGGAGCAGTGGCCTGTGACGCCTAAGACAGCCAACCTGACCAACTTGCTGGCCGCTGTGACCACGCAGCTGGGCTACTACCCGCTCGTCACCATCTCGTTGTCCAAGGGCTACGTATCCCACAGGCCGGTAGTCAGCGTGAGTGTCTAGTCGTACTGCTCATTCATCGAGTACGCTTTACACGATGCGAATTTATATTGTCACGGTGTAAGAACAGGGACGAAGACGACGATCTATATAGTATATAGGGATCTCAAGGCTGTCTATTCCAACGAGGCACTTTCCTGTGGGCTTCATCACTTGCATGCCTTGTCTTCTGCCTGTCACGCAGTTTCCTGTTTGCTGACGAACCAACTTTCTCTGCTGCCTATTTTGATAATCTTCGTACGTTCATACATCACTGATTTAGATGAGGTTCAAGTCAGATCTCTAATCATAATGTTTCTACGAGACAAAACTACGATATGATTATGAGGCATGCTGTAGCGGAAGGCTCCGGCTAAATTTTGACTACCTCGGGTTCTTTAACCTGAACCTAAATCTAAGTATACGTTTATCTTTAATTCCTAAATGCTGCCGCTGTGGCCGGGATTCGGTGCCGCGACCTCGAGCTTAGCAGGTCTTCAACCATCCGCTTAGCTGCCACGGTGGGTAGCGCATTTCTTTCAATAAGCTTTGGGGGTTTCAGAGTAAAGTAACCAAGAGTAGTTCAGTTGAAAAGCCTACAGACGTCTCCTTGAAGTCTTTTGTTGATATTACGTGTTCATAATGCACGTCATCACTCAAAGCTTCCAGCTTTTCAGTTCGTTCACTACTCGCGTGAAGAAATGACGTTAAGGTATGGTACGAAATGTGCACGTCAGAAAATAAGGCTTAAGCAGGTTAGGCTTAGTCCAGTTGTGGCGCTTTGTGCAGCGGCCGTATTCTGATGTAATCGCCAAAGGCGACAATGTCGCCTTTGGCGATCACATCAGAAGAACACATTGTCGCCTTGCGTGACGTAGACTTTCGCTTATCGAATAACCACGCTGTAGTTTTCACGCCTGTCCTCAACCAGCCCCTCATCGCGCACCAGCGATGACGCTCAAGGCGATCGCTTTCAGAATACGGCCGCAGATGTTCGACCACTGGCGTTCCAAAATACGTGAACTTTTGAAGTTCCACACCACACGTCCATGTTATGTGAGCGAGCTTTTATTTCTCTCTGGGACCACCAGCTCGACAAACCGATGCTCCTGCTCCGAAAGGTTGGCTCTCAGACGGATATGGCAATGGCTGCTACGCTGTTGTTTACGCTGACGAAGTACCTCAAGGAATTCTGCGATCGATATTCCGTTTGCCTCCAGAGAGGACAGGCCGAACACATTGTTACCACCATCATCAAGTTCGAGCAGCTCTTGAGCTTTGTAAGTCGGCCAGCACCATGCGCGTGGCTTTTGATGGCCAGTTAAAGTTGTTCATTTGCCTTCTTTTTGTCGTTATACTGTAGTACATGCGTGCCCCGGGAAAGCAAACCAGAACAAAAGTTAAGGACATGCACACGAAGAAGGTGAGTGTCTGCTTTTCTTATTGGCTATATCAGTCTCGCAAAGAAAAAGAAAAGGGGGGGGGGGGGAGGTGGGGGGGAGAGTCAGATGCGCCACTAGGCATGCACATATGTTGATTGCTTAACAATTCCATGCTCTGCAGATACACTGGCCAACCCTCCTCACTGCCGTTTTGGGACGACACCATAATATAACACCCGAAAGCGACGTTGTAATAAAGTCTCCTCATTACCTGAAAGGGCTGGATGAAGTGCTTGAGAAGAGCAGTGAGTAAGTTCTCAGATTATTATTTCTTTTTACTTTGCATGCAACGCGATAGTGCTCTTGCCGCGGCTATAGTCATCCCGTATAGGTCCCCTTTTCGCTATCACAAGTCGGAAAACGTGCGCGGCGCGGTAAGGACGAAGAAGAGCGAGGGGTTGTAGTGGGATTAAGCTTGTGTGCTATGGCCTGTTCTTGCACGCTATGTTTGGATGGGATTGCGCTTAGTGCCAATAAAGGCTGTAGAAAGGACTTTTCCCACATCGTTTTTTTTTTTTTTGGTGCCCAAACTGGGAAGCCAGCCTTCACTCTCATGAGCTTCCGACCTGGGGCGTCCTCCTGCAACCAAACCCTCGTAGAGAGTGTCAAGAACAAGCGGGCGTCTCGCAGCTATGAAAGAACAAGGAAGGTGAATGAGGTGAACGGACTCATTAAATCGGTAAAGTTCGACAACTCTGAGCTTCATGTGCTCCATAGCATACTACAGGCGATGACGGCTGAATTAATTGCGCTGGACGTCGAGCTGAACACTTTTATGACGGGCGAGCAGGTGGCAGAATACTATGATTCCGTTCTGGAATATGAAGACGCTGCTATCGACGCATTAGGCCTGCTCGAGCATCATATAAACAGGCTCAATGTTTTATCTCCGTCTTCGAAGATGCAGCCTTCTGCAAGAGCGGACGGTGATTAGCCAGTGACATCGACGGAACTAACGCGACGTCAACGTGAATTGTTGCACGTTTACCCAAACCAGAACTTCAAGCCCAAGCTGATTCTGCATTGCAGCTCAAGCATGGTCATTTTCCCGCTGACGCCGAAGGAGACCACTCAAAGGAGAGCTTCAAGGCAGCCCTTGCAAAGATCGATGACAATGAGGACGACGGAGAATCTCTCCTGAAAACAGCAAATCACAATAAGCGATTGAAGAAGAAAAAGAAATTCATCGAGAACTCCAGAAGAACAAGAAGGTCAGCGGAAAAGAACAGCTTGACATTGTATATGTTGATGTTGAAGGTGATTTGGAGAAGCAGGTGCGTGACCGGCACATGAATGTCGTTTTACAACGAGCGCCATGAGAACGATGCCGAGAAGTTAGTACTGGAAGACTGGGACCAGCGTTGGAGTGCTGAAGGTGAGGAAGGGGGAGAGGATGAGCAAAACTGGACAGAAAATATCGAGTACACCTATCCTGTATACGAGGCTGATGCTGAAGAAAAGCAAAGCGATTCTGAACAGACCCGTGAAAAGCGAGGCAAGTGCCAGACTAATCTGCCATTTTGCCAAGGTTGTCGGCGGGAAGAATCCTCTGCCTGACCCATCGAGCGAGACATTTAAGGAATCCATTTACGGGTTCCACAGGCTGGACTTCGAGGACACCGTTAGATAAAATCCAACTAGCTTTCGAGGCCGCTCTGTTATCCACAACAAATTTGGATTGACGGCAGTGGCGATTCTTCCAGCGCAAGCTAAGATGCTGAATCGATGTCATTGTGTGACGAAAGCCTGCGTTCATTTTGTGGTAGCGCTGACGAACAAGGACACAAGAAGACACAAATATACGGGACGAACAGGATGGAGGAGGAAGAGATGGAAGACCTACACACATTTTAGAGATGAGCCGCTAATGAGGCCCTGCTGCGAAAGATCTTCTCGAGCTTGTATGCAGAATCGAGTGAAACATCATCCTGAGGAACCAAGAAACAGGAAGTGATGAATAAAGAAAAATCCGCGGTCTTGTCAGTGGAGGTGCTGCGAAGGCCGAATGTACCGATACTATTTGCAGAAAACAGCACGGACGACGCCCACAGAATGTCTCCTTCCGCCACAACCAGACAAATATTTCTCGGGACGGAGGATGATGGGAACTGTTCATTGATTTATTTTTGCAGTTTTACGTCCTAAAAACAGCTTTGATTATGAGAGACGCCGTAGTGGAGGGCTCCGGAAATTTTGACCACCTGGGGTTCTTTAACGTGCACTGACATCGCACAGCACTAAGACCTCAACATTTCGCCTCCATCGAAATGCAGCCGCCGCGGCCGGGATTCGATCCCGCGACCCTCGGATCTGCAGCCGAGTACCATAGCCACTAGACCACCGTGGCGGGGCTGTTGGAAACTGTGTGCGCGAGGTAAGGAAGAAGAGCTAGGGGGTGCAGTGAGTATGAAGCCTGGGTGCTATAATGGACTGTTCTTGCACGCTATGTACGCTTTGAACGGGATTGCGGTTAGAGCCAATGAAGGCTGCAGAAACTACTTCTCCCAGACGTCGTTCGGCTGCTGGCTACCGTTTGTGTAGATCTTCTAAAAATCATTATGTGTCGCCGCACTTTTGTTAGCGCGATGGTCAAGGTCAATTTCTTAGCGCGAAGGTCAAGTTACGCTAGTAACACATGTTGTTGGACTAGTTGGTTCATACTGTGCAAAAAGGTAAAGACTCAATGCAAGCAGAAAATTAAGGGGGACAGGTTAGAGCGTCTGGTTTCTTCTGCTTGTGTTGCATCCCGTCTCGCCTCAATCTATATGGTGCATGCCATACAGTCGATATCGTGTCCTCTCTTGTACCATCAAGCGGTCCTAACCCCACGTTCTGTCTTAGAGCGAGTAACGGTATTGGTATCCACATCAACCATCGATAAACGTAACCACATAGTCCATCAGTAAAGTAACCGCATCGACCACCAAATTTATCATGTGTCAAGGGAGCTTTTCAAGGTACGATATGTTTAGCAAGGAATATCTTTATCAAACTTTATTAAATTTTTATCCCTCGTGCTTCCCCCTGGCCAATCTCTGCGACATCGTAACAATGTGGGAGCATAAAAGGAACGGAAAATTAAAAGGCGAATGTTACAACATAAGGCCCTGAAAGACGATCCTTCATGAGAGAATGACGAGGGCAGGAGAAGTAAGACCAACGAAAACGCTGTACGCAATCACAGCTTAGTTTTTGAAGGGCCATCAGATTTAACTTGCGTAAAATAACTCATTCAGCAATATTTCCAAAAGTTCCTGAAACTAGAACTTACGAACGGAAGAACAGAAACGGTACTTAGTGGCACTGGAAGGCAAGCATGCAAAGAGCGACAGTAAAGCATGCGACAAGGACAGCTTAAACGCCGAATAGAAATGTTACTTTCTTTACTACTCGCGTCCCCATGCCATTGAAAGACACGCTTGCCTTTCAATGGCCTGAGCCTCAACCAACTTTCTCGGATTTCTTTTCGTCTAGCATAAATGGAACGTGTATGTGTACTTTTCAGAGCTGCCCACATTGCAAACTGCACTTTATTAATTTGCTGTGTCAAGCGAAAAGCTACACAGGTCAACATTGCACTTCAATACGGTTGCATTCATTGTCAGTGACTTGGAAAGGCTGAGCTTCTGGCTGTTAATGCAAAACAAACATATTCTTTCTTAAAGGAACGTTATCGCTCTGACATGCGCAAGCATAGCGTAACAGAAAGAAAAGAAAACAAGAAAGAAAGACCACGAAGGGCACTTATAAGCCTCGTGCCGCATCTTAGTATATTTTTTGACGCCCTTAAAGGTGTAACCTTACATTTTACAATCACGCTAATACACGAGGCACAGTCGCCAGAGAACTTGAATAGCTACTCCTGCCTTAAAGCGCCCAATTTTACAACATATACAACGCAAAATAAAGAAGCTAAATATGGAGCATCTACAATTTTACTGTTATTTACTCGATTTACGCTTCGTATTCCATATTTTGTAGCGAAATTCATGTGATGTACCTACATTACTGTATGTATCGTTCTCTACTCGCTACATGTCTTGTACAGACGGCCAGAATCCCCGTCAAGTGGAAAATTCCCCCTTTTGGACGGGCCATCCTCCGTCTTTATAGAACTAAATATTAATTTGAATTGGATTCAAATGGAATGAAGGCAATGTTGAAGTTTCGAAGAAGTTCAGTCATGCTCCTGTTTTCTCTTGAGATTGTTCTAATGTGTCTTGTTACGCTTTTTGCTTATCCAGGCTTATACATTAAGACTTGTTTCTTGACGTACATGCCGTATATCGAACAAGCGTAATTTTAGCTCAGGTGCCTGGCGAGTCCCAGATTTATGTGGTGAACGTACTCTGACTTCACCGGTGCGCACGTCATCCAGGCTGTATCCAGGTGGTTTTCCCATAGGCTCAGGGCATCCTTCATGGGAACGTTATGTGGTCCATGCTATAATGTATTCTGCATGCATTGCAAAACCAAGGAAAGGCAGGGCAACAGAAAATAATAATAATAATAAGACTTGACGGTCTATGGTGGGCTCCCGCGAAGTTTAATGCTACCCAGAAGCGATCTCAAACTGTACACAGGAAAATCCATTTAAGGGCTGCTTTAGTCATTGCAGGGCCTTTGTAACTCTGAGGTCTGTGTATAGCTTATAGCCGATGTAATTGGACACGGTAACAGTATGAGTTCTTTATAGATACACAGAACGGCAGTTTTCTCTTGTCTCGCTTCTCAATACCTGACTAACTGACAGCGCCTGCCACGGAATTGCAGTTCTGCAGTGTACGGGGACGTGTTGCGCGCATGAGACGCAGCTAATTAAATTTTATATTCTAAGTTATGTCTACCGCGCCTGGTTCTCAGCAGTTCATTTCGAATGCGCGTGCAATAAGTCGTGTGTACAGCATATGCTGTGATGCACATTCATTCATTCATTCATTCATTCATTCATTCATTCATTCATTCATTCATTCATTCATTCTTTCTTTCTTTCTTTCTTTCTTTCGTTCGTTCTCTGTGTATGTATGTATGTATGTATGTATGTATGTATGTATGTATGTATGTATGTATGTATGTATGTATGTATGTATGTATGTCTCTTTTGTTTGTTTGTTTAATTGAGCTCCGCGCGAAAATCAGCAGCCAATGCCCGTGCTGCATTCGGAATGCTCAACATTTGCCTTCCCAGGCCCATGGTGACACTGTACATAGGCTATACTATTTTCTCGTGGTTCGCGCCACTCATCGTGAATCTGGACGCGTCCACGAACGTGCTGATGTCGCCAAGCTCTGAGCACAACCGCCTGTGGTCCAAGTTCCAGTGCCTGCTGCTCTCGGAGGGTGTGTTCGGGTTCGCCTACCTGCATGCCTTCGCGTCTCAACCTGGCTTCGACGTCTTGCAGAAAGCGGTGAGCGCTTCTCTCATATGCGCGTCGTACTTGTCCGTGCAGTATACACAGCGTGCGTAAATAGAAGTGCGTGCGCTTTAGCAGCATATTCCTTTAACAATCGGTGGGAACGCTAGGTAGGCGCCACACCGTTAAGTATCGTTTTCTGCTCCCAGCGACAGACGCTCCCTCTCGTACAGGTTAATCGCTCTGTCGCTTCAGAAAAGCTACTTACCTATATCCCCGAAGTACACTTCGCAAGCAACGCCGTATACGTTCAACCGCAAACTGCAATTATAGCACCCTCGCGCACCTGCGTACGACTACCCCGGAACTTTTATTTGAAATAAAGAACCTCACGCGGAGAAAATTAATTCGAAGTCCATAACTATACGGGGAACCCCACAATTATACTGTTGTTTTTGCACCTAAAGCTCCAAAATTTGACAGGCGCGTCAGTGCATTTTAAAATTCTGGCTTCATGGAGCACTGCATCTGCTTGATTCGGCGAGAAGCTGTAGCGCGAACAAGCACCTTGCGTATATGCGCTTTGTTAGGTCTAAAGGCATCCAATGTGAAATAGAAGCCCAGAGGGATCGCATCGTGCATCGGGCGGCCACGTAGCCTGCATTTTGCCCGCTGTAGCCACTACGCGTGCGCGTTTGCTCTGACGTCAACTGAAACTATACTATCGGAGCGCGCAAGCGGTTCAATAAGACTGGTCGTCCTTCCAAGCCGAATGTGGCTGTTAGTGCAGTCTGGTTCGTGGAATCCGCCCATTGTGTGTGCAAACAATAGCCATATACCTTCAAAATTGTACGAATGCTTTCCGCTGGAATTGAAGCCTGATGTTGGTGCCTGCATGTCTGCCGTATGCAACACATCGTCTGGGACCCGAGTACAACTTACTACACATGTTAACGATTTACAAGTAGCGTGAAGCCGTGATAAACCGGTCAATATTCGTGACCACAGAGCCAGTGTACAAGCAACGGCAAATATGGGCTCTTTAGGACTGTATATGCTTTTTGTTGCAATGATGTCCGTCATAATAAACCTTATAAAAGAATTCCATGCATGCATCGTATTTGCCTTCATTATTTACCCTAGCTTTTGACAGTTTCTTATGTACAGTTCCCGCTCCGTTCCCTTTATCTCTTCTATCTAGGTCATTAATGCCACGAAGCAAATCATCAGAGCTTTGCAAGAATTCACGATTATCACGCCGTGGTTCAAGAAGGAAGACGCGGACATGATCTACAGGAAGGTGCGGGCATTACGTACTTCAAATTTATTTATTTATTTATTTATTTAACGTACCCAGAAACAACCGTGAGGTCTGGCGGACTAAAAAGAAAAAGTTCCATACAGAATTTCATCTGGTGATGCGTAAGCGTTTCATACTAATCACCTGCTGTTTCGTCGGTTTCTACACCAGTGAGGCGGGTAGTGCGCCGCTTCTTCCCGCTGACGTCGAATATGGTGCACCTTAATTTCCTGCGCTCGCTCTGCGTTGCAACCTTCCCCGTAACGTTACTCCCATTCGGCGTCGGCTCGGCGTCTTTCGCATTTCAAGAGTTCATCAGCGCGTCAAATGACCCCGCTGACGGCGCTTCCCGAGACCACCAAAACACGCTGGGCATGTGCCACGTTCGGCATCGAAATATTGCAAAGTCATAATTTTCCTTGTGTTCGACGCTCCATGTCGCCTTTACATGTTGTCCTTAAAGGCCAACTCCGGCGACTTTTCGAGTTGAATGGGTGTCGATGAAATTCGCTGGATACGTTCCTTAACACACTATCGTAATCATGCAAGATTTCAGGCTTGAGAGATGCGTAGATTGCTTACAAATCAGTTTTTACTGATTGCCTCAAACCGTCCACCTGGCTTGCCACAATTATTGGCCACACTGTGTGTTGACGTCATTGTAGGGAAAGTGACGGAAGTGACGAAAGCGCATGGTTACCATACCACGGCCTTCGCGATATGCGTTAATAGACATTTTTAGTTTAGCGGGTTTAGCGTAATAGCGTAGTTATCGGAATAGCGGGATGGAAGTGCGCATGCGCAGTTCCGTAAACGGCCGATACCGTTTACCGTGCCCACGGTATTTCGCAGACTTAACGTTACCGTGTTTGCGTGGTTATCGTAGTTTACGTAAAAAATGGCGGCGGTTTCGCACGGCCTCTTCGATCTGAATTTACCTTTGCTGTGGCTGGATTCACTACGCTCGCAGCAAATGGCTGTGCAAAATGGCTTCGCTTACGTCAAGGAAGCTTCGACGGTATACTGTTATGGGTAAATTAGCGCAATAGACCCTTTTCGGAATACAGCGCCACCTATTGAGAAGGATGGGGACTATGAGACGGCCGCCATCAGTTGGTCGGACTCGCGGGCGCTACACGTAGAGAACCGGCGAACGGCACCCCTAGCTCGCCGCAAAATCCTATCGCTTGTGGATTCGGTGACATGCCTGTGCATTGCTGCGTGCCGCTTTGCAAACAGCGAGGAGTATTAGGCGATGACGGCTCGAAGGCAAGTCTGCGTTTATACATTTCGTTAGCTTCCTATGTGTTACTTTTGCTAGCGCGCGTCTTACGTCGCTTTTGTCGACTTGCAGGTGTCGTTCTTCGCCTTCCCAAAGGACCCGCTTCTGAAAAAGAGATGGCTTGTTGCAATCAAACGCGACGAAGGAAAGTTGTTTGCCGTGAAGAAGCACACAAAAGTGTGCTCGACACATTTCGCCAGCGACGACTACTTGCCGAATGTAGTCGGCGGTCGGCGTTATTTTCGTGTTGACACCGTACTGAGCGTGTTTGCGTTTGGAAAACCCCAGCGTCCAGCTAGAAGAAAGCCGAGGGACCGACAGCAGTGCGTCTCGCGAGCGCAACGGCTGTCCGCCATCGGTCAGGCTGGCAGCTCCGAGCTTGAGTTGGGAACAATGCTTTCTCCCGGTGGCGATGTCGCCGTGTCGCGGGACTGCGCGACAGCAGATGAGGTTCTGGACGCCACCGAGTGCAGTGATAGTGCTTCAGCGCCAACCAGTGCGACGCACTTTCAAGAGCGCCAGGAAGTGTGTGGACGCACATGTGCAGCCACAGTGGTCAATCTGGAGGAGCAGCTGTCTGAGCACCAAGCCAACTGGAAAGCGATTTAGAAGGTAGGACCGAAGAGGTGAAGTGTGCGAGTGCCAGTGCAGCGAGAGTGCCCGAGCTCGAAATGCAGCTATCTCTGCTTCAAGTCCACGTTCAACAGCTAAAGAGCGACTTGGAAGCTAGAACCAAGGAGGTGAAGTCAGCAAAAGATGCGCTTTATAAAGCTCAAAGAGAGTGCGAAATAGTCACTATGGGAAACAAAAAACTTGATCAACAGAAAAGCAGGCGATTTTCAATCGAATGTTTCATGGACAGCCCTAAGGACATAAGCTTCTACACTGGGCTTCCCAACATTGAATCATTCATGAGCTTTCTGCGTTTCATAAACCCCGGTGAGAATGCAGAAAATATAAGAGTATGGTCTAGGAGCTACTCAGGTAGGCCAAGTAATGCAGGAAGGCCACACATGTTGACAGCCGAGGACCAGCTTTTTCTTGTTCTTGTGAGGCTGCGCCTCGGTCTCTTCGAAAGGGACCTAGCATACAGGTTCAAGGTGTCAGTTGCTACAGTTTCAAGAATATGCACCACATGGATCAGCTTCATTTATTTGCAAGTTGGCCAGATGGACCTATAGGTGAGCAGAGAGGAGGTTGACAGAACTATGCCAGCCATTTTTAAAGAGCGATACCCAACAACAAGGGCCATTATTGACACAACAGAACTGAGATGCGAAGTACCAATTTCCCTGGTTCTTCAGTCAGCTACATACTCAACCTACAAACCAAATAATACAATGAAGGGTTTGGTTGTCGTTGCACCCGACGGCGCGATCACGTTTTTGTCAAAGCTATTTACAGGGTCAGTGTCAGACAAAGAGCTTGTCGAAAAAAGTGGTTTTTTAAACCTACAGTTTCAGCCTGGCGACTCGGTAATGGCCGACAAGGGCTTCAAGATACAGGACCTGCTCAGCGCAAAAGGAGTTGCTTTGAACATTCCCCCTTTCCTGCAGAGGCAGCGCCTGACTGAAGAAGAAGTTATAGGACAGAAGAAATTGCAAGCCTCAGAATACATGTCGAGCGACGCATTCAACGAATTAAGGCCTTCCACATTATTGATAGCCCTATTCCACTGTCTATTGCACCAATCATCAGTGAAATTTGGGCATTGTGTGCATTCTTAAGCAATTTCCAAAGTCCTTTAATAGCAACGTAGGGTTTGCAGTAGCAACAGTCTTGCTGCAGTCATGTACGTGTCGTGTCAGTTCAGTGTAACATTGCAGGGACAACCAAGATGGCTCAGTGAAAGCCACGACTTTTACTCAAGTTGCAAGAACACAAGGCTCTGTAGTATCAATTTTATTGACACATCAACAGTTCAAAAATCATCCTGTGCACTGCATCATAGGTCAGCAAACTCACTCATGAGTCGACTCATTCAGACTCAGATCGAGCTGTGAGTATGAGTGAGTCCGGTAGAGGAAAATTTCGGTGAATCAGAGTTCGAGTGAGCTTTCACAGCATGAGTGCGTCTGAGTGAGTTAAAAAATTTTGCCGACCTATGCAGTGCATGACTTTTTTGCCAAGTACGGCAGAAGTGTCGAGAAATAAAAGCTGTCCAACTTCATTCTGCATTTCTTCCACTCAGATTCATTGAATCGAATTCTTTCGACAACCAGAAATTGTGGAGCATACACAACAAAGTCGCCCCAAGTCACCCCTGCAATTGCCATCTGCCCAAGCACCTGATAATAGTAACAGTGGGTGCGGTTTAGCCTATATGTGCCATTATTGTCCTTTATAAGGCATGAGCCTTGAATACATGGTTCTTTAAGGTCTTTCATTGAGTAGGGGCACTTGATTTCTACGATGCCATGAGGTTCCTGTTCCTCGGGGTCCCATACCACACGATCAGGAGAGGCACCAAGCCACGGGCATCCTGGGTCCACGACAAGGCCGCAGTGAAATGTCTGGATGTTGTGCCTGATGGTGCGCAGCGTTGTTTCGTATTTCTGAACAGCCACGGCTTCACTTGAAACTCCATACCTGAAACAGCAATATTTTGCAGGCTTAGTCATGCTTGCATTCTACGATACAATCAACATTTTGCAGTGTATACAAGGTGTATACATATGTTAAACACAGCATGCAAAGCTACTTCCTTTTTAAAGTTTCTTGAATACTGTGATAGTAGACACATGAGTGTGATTTGTTGATAACATTGCACCTGTGCATTCATTAGTGCAAATCACTTATAGCCACTGGTGTTTACTGGAAGCAGTGCTACGTATAGCAGATGTAAACAGGGCATAGGAAGTTACTTAACGTGTACACTGTGATACTGTACCATATCTTCTTGCTTTGTTACAAACCAACTTTTTCAATAAAATGTTCAACTCATACTTACTGTAT